>JAPJBO010001195.1:0-61066 GCA_030068145.1 Diplonema papillatum | reverse complement strand
AACTTCGGTTAGAGTCGCAAGCCATTTTCATTACAAAAAACTTCGGTTAGAGTCGCAAGCCATTTTCATTACAAAAAACTTCGGTTAGAGTCGCAAGCCATTTTCATTACAAAAAACTTCGGTTAGAGTCGCAAGCCATTTTCATTACAAAAAACTTCGGTTAGAGTCGCAAGCCATTTTCATTACAAAAAACTTCGGTTAGAGTCGCAAGCCATTTTCATTGAGAAAAACTTCGGTAAGAGTCGTGTAACATGCAGGGTCAGAACCTTGTGTCTTTTTAAAAACGCTCCCGCGGGGCCGATGGACCCCAAAAAAAAAAGTTGGCAAAAAAAAAATTTGCTCAACTTCCGCAAAAATTACTGCAGAGTTTGTTCCAAATTTTTAAAATTTAAAAAACCCATTTTTTTTCTGGAAACAAAATTTTGGCCATTTCCAAAAAGACACAAGGTTTTGACCCTGCATGGTAAGGTGGGTGAGTGTGGTGTGGGTGAGGTGGAGTGGTGGTGTGGGTGAGTGAGGTGGATGTGAGTAGTGTGGTGTGGGTGGTGGGGTGTGGGGTGGGTGGTTGGGGGGTTGGTGAGTGAGGTGGGTGATGTGAGAGTGGGTGTGGGGTGGGTTGGTGAGTGAGGTGGGTGAGTGTGGTGTGGGTGAGGTGGAGTGGTGGTGTGGGTGAGTGAGGTGGATGTGAGTAGTGTGGTGTGGGTGGTGGGGTGTGGGGTGGGTGGTTGGGGGGGTTGGTGAGTGAGGTGGGTGATGTGAGAGTGGGTGTGGGGTGGGTTGGTGAGTGAGGTGGGTGAGTGTGGTGTGGGTGTGAGTGGGGTGGGTGAGAGGTTGATGTGAGTGTGGTGTGGGAGTAGTCGGGTGTGGGTGGGTTGAGTGTGGTGCCAACACAGGTCAAACTGGATTTCTGTCTTGATCTTCCCTTTGGAAGAGACACAGGCTAAACCAGGTTTCTGTCTTGAGGCACTTGCCAACACAGGTCAAACTGGATTTCTGTCTTGATCTTCCCTTGGGAAGAGACACAGGCTAAACCAGGTTTCTGTCTTGAGGCCACACTTGCCAACACAGGTCAAACTGGATTTCTGTCTTGATCTTCCCTTGGGAAGAGACACAGGCTAACATGCAGGGTCAAAACCTTGTGTCTTTTTGAAAATGGCAAAAAAAAAAATTTCCGGAAAAAAATTGGGTTTTTTGAATTTTAAAAGTTTGGAACAAACTCTGCAGTAATTTTTGAGGAAGTTGAGCAAATTTTTTTTTTTCCAAAATTTTTTTTAGGGCTCCATCGGCCCCGCGGGAGCGTTTTAGAAAGACACAAGGTTTTGACCCTGCATGCTAAACCAGGTTTCTGTCTTGAGGCCCTTTCTTTCTTTCTTTCTTTCTTTCTTTCTTTATTTTGTTTTATTTTGTCCTTTATTTTCTCTCTGCTCCCTTTCTTTCTTTTTGCAGCACAAGTGTCCAGCACAACAGAGACAATGAAGAAGTAGTGAGCAGACCATTGGAAATAACCCGAAAAATGACACACCACACACCAGGAAACAACAGAGGAACAGCAAAAACAGAATGGAAATCCCAGAAGCCACATCAGCAGTTGTGCAGGCACACAGACAGCGTGGGAAGGCTCGTAGTTGGGTGAATGTAAAAGCTTCAAAAGGTCTGCAGCTTTCTTTCTCCTCCCAATTACCTGTTAATAAATGGATATGTTCTTCCTACACCACACTCTCTCACAGGAGAGAGGGCTCTGCTGTACTCTGGTTGCACACGAAACAAGAAGAGGGCCAGGCCTCAAATCCAGGTCATTGAAGTGATAAGTGATGGGAAGGAGGCTGTTGTTGAGTTGCTCCAGCTTTATGGATTGATCCCTGAGGTGGTAAAGTGCAAGTGTGGAGAAATTCTTGCCAAGTGGGAGGTGCAGGCAGACAGCCTTGGGTGGCCTTTCTGGAAATGCCGATGCCGGAACAAGGGAGTCTCTGGGTCTTCCCTATGCAACATTGCGATCAACAAACTTGATTCCAACAACGACAAGAAGGGTCACATGCGCACGAGCCCAACAGCAGTACTCTTAAAAGTGCATGCATTCAGCCATGGGGTGTCCAATGATGCAGTTGACACTCTCACTAAAATGGCACCCGAGACACATGCTCGCTTCTCTCGGGTTCTTGCCAAGACAACCAAGGTTGCACTTACCGAAGCGGAGAAGCTCGCTCTGCCTCTGGGAGGTCCAGAGACCTTCATCGAGCTCGATGAGTTCTCGATTGGCCTCAAGAGACGGGGTGAGGGTGCAAACCAAGAGGTTTGCTACCTGAGATTTCTGGGAATTGTTGAACGAGGATCTTCCCTGTTTGTTCTCCGTGCGTTGCCTGCTCGTTGGCAAAAGCTGATGAACCCAGGAGATGTGGTTGACCTCCCATCAGGAGGGGGAAAGTGCAAAAACACCACCTCAAAGAAATGTGTTCCACCCCCTCCTCCTATCTCCATAGCAGAGCTGGATGCCATCCTCAGCGAAGAAGTTCTTATCCAGCTGGGAACAAATGAGAAGCCCGTCTTCATAACAACAGATGGGGCTGCAACATACCGCAGCCGGCTTGACCCCACTTCATCCAACTTCTTTTGGGGTGATGAGAACAAAGAGAAAGTACGGTATGGATGGGTCAACCACGGTCGCGAAGAGTTCACAGGGCTCCGAACGACTTGGAAACTCCTTGACGAGGAGACAGATATTCAAGAGCTGTCTGTTGAAAGTGAGGAGAGGATTCTCCTTTCAATCCACAGTGGAGCCATCGACGGTCTTAACTCAGCAGAACTCCTGTACCTGAGAACAAAGTACAGAGAGCAGAAGTGGCTTGCAGGGACACAGAAGGGGGACGGCACTTGGGGCCACCTGAAAAGACTCATCAAAATGAAGGGAGCAAGGAACACACACAAAGTTGCTGAGCTTTATGTGGCCCAATGGAAGCTTCATCATGGGGGGAAAGACAAGCTTCATTTTACTCTTCTGGCTGTTGGGGATGCTTTTCGAACAGTGTATGGTGATATATTCAAGCAGGAGGCACCTGAGGAGGTGGCAGCATTGCAGAAGACAGTAGAGTCCTTGCAGCTGGCTTTGAAGATTCTGAAGGAAACTGAGGCTGATCAAGTGTCTGTCTGTGCTGCAAGCAGTGCTCCGTCAAGCTCCCCTGGGGAAGAGCCAAAGAGGAGAAAGGTCGAAGCAGTTCCTGCAGTTGCAGCAGCAACTCATCGATGTCTCGATTGTGTTGATGATATTGATGACCTTTATGACATTGATGACATTGATGAAGACCCTGAAGCAGAACAGCCAAGTGTCCCGCTCTTTCCTATTTGTTACGACATCCTCTGGTAGTTCTGTTTTTTTCAAGCAAAAGCTCTCTTACTTTCTATTTTTTCCTGTTTTGAATTGCTACTCTCCTGTCATTTTTTCCCTCCTTCCTTCCTATTTAAATGCCATTCTACTTTAGAATGGGAGGTGTTCCTGAACACCAAGTTGAAAACCAAAAAAAAACACAAAAAAAAACAAAAAAAAAATGGGGCCCTCCCCCCGAAAAAAAAAAAAAAAAAAAGGGAGGGGGTGGAGATTAGGGGGGCTGGCGAATGCCGTAAGTCCTCGACACTCCACCTAAAAAAAAAAAAACGCGCCTTGTTGACTACCACCCTCACTGAGGCTCTGGTGGTGAGGAAATGTCAACAGTTTTTTGTAATGGAAATGCTCTACGCGACTCTAACCGAAGTTTTTTGTAATGAAAATGGCTTGCGACTCTAACCGAAGTTTTTTGTAATGAAAATGGCTTGCGACTCTAACCGAAGTTTTTTGTAATGAAAATGCTCTACGCGACTCTAACCGAAGTTTTTCTCAATGAAAATGGCTTGCGACTCTAACCGAAGTTTTTTGTAATGAAAATGGCTTGCGACTCTAACCGAAGTTTTTTGTAATGAAAATGGCTTGCGACTCTAACCGAAGTTTTTTGTAATGAAAATGCTCTACGCGACTCTAACCGAAGTTTTTCTCAATGAAAATGGCTTGCGACTCTAACCGAAGTTTTTTGTAATGAAAATGCTCTACGCGACTCTAACCGAAGTTTTTCTCAATGAAAATGGCTTGCGACTCTAACCGAAGTTTTTTGTAATGAAAATGCTCTACGCGACTCTAACCGAAGTTTTTCTCAATGAAAATGGCTTGCGACTCTAACCGAAGTTTTTTGTAATGGAAATGCTCTACGCGACTCTAACCGAAGAGCTGCCGCCACCGAGTGCGGGTTTGCGGGGTTTGCGGGTTAGGGTGGGTTGGCGGGTTTGCGGGTTAGAGTACGCGGGCTTGCGGGGTTTGCGGGTTAGGGTACGCGGGTTGGCGGGTTTGCGGGTTAGGGTACCATGCAGGGTCAAAACCTTGTGTCTTTTTGAAAATGGCAAAAAAAAAATTTCCGGAAAAAAATTGGGTTTTTTGAATTTTAAAAGTTTGGAACAAACTCTGCAGTAATTTTTGAGGAAGTTGAGCAAAACTTTTTTTTTCCAACATTTTTTTTGGGGCTCCATCGGCCCTGCAGCAGCGTTTTAACATGCAGGGTCAAAACCTTGTGTCTTTTTGGACATGGCAAAAAAAAAAAAATCCGGAAAAAAAATGGGGTTTTTGAATTTTAAAAGTTTGGAACAAACTCTGCAGTAATTTTTGAAGACAGTTGAGCAAATTTTTTTTTTTCCAACTTTTTTTTTTGGGGTCCATCGGCCCCGCGGGAGCGTTTTAAAAAGACACAAGGCTCTGACCCTGCATGTTAAAAAGACACAAGGTTTTGACCCTGCATGGTACGCGGGTTTGCGCGTCTCGGTATGCGGGTATTAGGGTTGGCGGGTTCGGGTATGCGGGTTTGCGGGGTTTGCGGGTTAGGGTATGCGGGTTTGCGGGGGTTAGGGTATCATGCAGGGTCAAAACCTTGTGTCTTTTTGAAAATGGCAAAAAAAAAAAATTCCGGAAAAAAATTGGGGTTTTTGAATTTTAAAAGTTTGGAACAAACTCTGCAGTAATTTTTGAGGAAGTTGAGCAAATTTTTTTTTTTCCAAAATTTTTTTTAGGGCTCCATCGGCCCCGCGGGAGCGTTTTAAAAAGACACAAGGTTTTGACCCTGCATGGTATGCGGGTTTGCGGGGTTTGCGGGTTAGGGTATCATGCAGGGTCAAAACCTTGTGTCTTTTTGAAAATGGCAAAAAAAAAATTTCCGGAAAAAAAGTGGGTTTTTTGAATTTTAAAAGTTTGGAACAAACTCTGCAGTAATTTTTGAGGAAGTTGAGCAAATTTTTTTTTTTCCAAAATTTTTTTTTGGGCTCCATCGGCCCCGCGGGAGCGTTTTAAAAAGACACAAGGTTTTGACCCTGCATGGTATGCGGGTTTGCGGGTCTCGGTATGCGGGTATTAGGGTTGGCGGGTTCGGGTATCATGCAGGGTCAAAACCTTGTGTCTTTTTAAAACGCTCGCAAACCCGCATACCATGCAGGGTCAAAACCTTGTGTCTTTTTGGAAATGGCCAAAAAAAAAATTCCGGAAAAAAAATGGGTTTTTTGAATTTTAAAAGTTTGGAACAAACTCTGCAGTAATTTTTGAGGAAGTTGAGCAAATTTTTTTTTTTCCAAAAAATTTTCTAGGGCTCCATCGGCCCCGCGGGGTTTGCGGGTTAGGGTATGCGAAGTTTGCGGGTTAGGGTATCATGCAGGGTCAGAACCTTGTGTCTTTTTAAAACGCTCCCGCGGGGCCGGTGGACCCCCAAAAAAAAAATTGGCAAAAAATTTTTTTGCTCAACTTCCGCAAAAATTACCACAGAGTTTGTTCCAAAATTTTAAAATTCAAAAAACCCATTTTTTTTCTGGAAATAAAATTTTGGCCATTTCCAAAAAGACACAAGGTTCTGACCCTGCATGGTATGCGGGTTTGCGGGTCTGGGTATGCCAGCCTCCAGTGATAAGAGGCGCTCTGCTTTTGTTGCAAAGAAAACGTATTTGTAGTGCGCGAAAAAACTTTTTTTTTTTTTTTACAAATATTTACAAATATGCGCGAAAAAACTGTTTTTTACAAATATATGCGCGAAAAAACTGTTTTTTTTTACAAATATATGCGCGAAAAAACTAAAATTTACAACTATATGCACCGCGCATATATTTGTAAATTTTAGTTTTTCGCGCATATCCTGGTATATTACCCAAAATTTTTGGGTCAAAAATTTTGGATCAAAAATTTGGGTTCAAAATTTTGGGTCAAAATTTGGGTCAAAAATTTGGGTTCAAAATTTTGGGTCAAAATTTAGGGTCAAAATTTGGGTCAAAAATTTTGGGTCAAAAATTTGGGTTCAAAATTTTGGGTCAAAATTTTTGGTTCAAAATTTTGGGTCAAAATTTGGGTCAAAATTTTGGGTCAAAATTTGGGTCAAAATTTTGGGTCAAAAATTTTTGGGTCAAAAATTTTGGGTCAAAATTTGGGTCAAAAATTTGGGTTCAAAATTTGGGTCAAAAGTTTGGGTCAAAAATTTTTGGGTTTGGGTCAAAATTTGGGTTCAAAAAATTTTTTTCGGGCTGAAATTTTTGGGTCTAAAATTTGGACTACGGGGTCAAAAATTTGGGTCCAAACCCTAAGTTTGACCCACAAAATTTTTTGATCGAAATGATCCAACTGAAATTTTTTTGCGCCTCTGTGACCCAAAATTTTGGACCAAGGTTTTGAACACGAGATTGGGGACCCAGATTTCAGTATCTTTGCCTCAAATGATCCCAATCCAAACTTTTGCCCAAATCTTGAGTCCAAAACCCAAGTTTTGACCCAAATCTTTAATCGAAATGATCCAACTGAACATTTTTTGCACCATTTTCGGGTCTGTGACCCAAGATTTGGACCAAATTTTTGAACACCAGATTTGGGGACCCAAATTTCGGTATCTTTGCCTCAAATGATCCCAATCCAAACTTTTGCCCAAATCTTGTCCAAAACCCAATTTGAACCAAGTTTTTGATCCAGATGCTTCAGCTGAAAATTTTTGACCAAAAATTTCGACCCAAAAATCTGACACAAAATTTTCAACCCAAAATTGTGACCAAAATTTTCAACCCAAATTTTTGACCCAAAATTTTGGTGACCTTTACCCTGCGGAGTAAAGGTTGGCGGAGTCAAGGTCGGCGGAGTCAAGATCGGCGGGTCAAGGTCGGCGGAGTCAAGGTGAAGGTCCGACGGAGTAAAGGCGACAGAGTAAAGATCCACCCAAGGCAAAACACTAAAAATGCCGGAGTAAAGATTCGCCGGGGTAGAGACCTGCCACCTCCCCATCCTTTCAAGCTAGCATCCACAAAAACAGTGAACGCTGATTTGGCTTTGGTGGGGACTTTTCTTTCCTGCTGTGCTTCCTGCCGCCATCTTGTTAACTCGCCTGAGACGGAGGGTGGAATGTGGACCAAAGAGTTTGGTTGCCTTGTGCCGCGGTTAAGTGATTCACCACTCTCCGTAAAAACTTCAAGGCAAACCAGTAACATGCAGGGTCAAAACCTTGTGTCTTTTTAAAATGCTCCTGCGGGGCCGATGGAGCCCTAAAAACTTTCTTGGAAATTTTTTTTTTTGCTCAACTTCCTCAAAAATTACTGCAGAGTTTGTTCCAAACTTTTAAAATTCAAAAAACCCAATTTTTTTCCGGAAAATTTTTTTTTGCCATTTTCAAAAAGACACAAGGTTTTGACCCTGCATGGTAAGTCCCCGGAAACACCCCAGAGACAGCAGAAGCATGCAACAACCTGCCGCCTAGCGACTCAAGCTCGGCGGCTGTTAGTTTTTCAGACATCGACTGCCTCGAGTCTATCTCTCGTTTTAGCAGAAGGCCGAACGACTCCTTGTTGATGATCCCAGTCTACACCTAAAAATGTGTACTGCTTTGCATCTGTCTGTGAGTCTTCATGCTTCCATGAAATCGCACACTGCTCGGCTGTTCTGTCTAAGCGGGCTGACTCCCTTTTCACTGCATTGGTTCGGCCAGTGTATCATGCAGGGTCAAAACCTTGTGTCTTTTTGAAAATGCCAAAAAAAAAAAAATTCCGGAAAAAAAATGGGTTTTTTGAATTTTAAAAGTTTGGAACAAACTCTGCAGTAATTTTTGAGGAAGTTGAGCAAATTTTTTTTTTCCCAAAATTTTTTTTCGGGGTCCATCGGCCCCGCGGGAGCATTTTAAAAAGACACAAGGTTCTGACCCTGCATGGTATCGGATGTTGTCAATCCATACGTGTACAGTCACACCCTTGGCCGCATATCATGCAGGGTCAAAACCTTGTGTCTTTTTGGAAATGGCCAAAAAAAAATTTCCGGAAAAAAAATGGGTTTTTGAACAAACTCTGCAGTAATTTTTGAGGAAGTTGAGCAAATTTTTTTTTTTCCAAAAAATTTTTTAGGGCTCCATCGGCCCCGCAGGAGCGTTTTAGAAAGACACAAGGTTTTGACCCTGCATGATATGCTGGTCGCACATAAACTGGATCACCCGCTGCCACAGCAGCTACTGTGTGCATCAATTCGGGAGCACAACAGTGTCCCATCGGCAAGCGGTTCATCACCCACCAATTGCCATTCGCATCGGAAAAGCGGAATAGCCACCGGCACTGAACAGGTATTTCAATTGCGTAAAACCCAGTTCTAAAGTCCCGTGTTGTGCCGCTGTCGCTGTTACGGCAGGCAGGTAAGTAACTCAATCGGCACTTGTGCCTCATATCCTTGATTTCCAAGGAGTTCATTTGCCTGGCGGCGGTCCCGATACCGTCTCATGAGACCTTATCGATACCTTTTTTGCCCATTTCTGGGTTGCGCCCTTATCTCGACCTTTTTGGCCCGTCTTTGGGTTGCGCCCTTATCTCGACCTTTTTGAGATGCGCCCTTATCTCTACCTTTTTGAGCTGCGCCCTTATCTCTACCTTTTTGGCCCGTTTTTGGCTTGTTCCCTTATCATGCAGGGTCAAAACCTTGTGTCTTTTTAAAACGCTCCTGCGGGGCCGATGGAGCCCTAAAATTTTTTTGGAAAAAAAAAAATTTGCTCAACTTCCTCAAAAATTACTGCAGAGTTTGTTCCAAACTTTTAAAATTCAAAAAACCCAATTTTTTCTGGATTTTTTTTTTTGCCATTTTCAAAAAGACACAAGGTTTTGACCCTGCATGTTATCTCGACCTTTTTTGGGGGTTGTTCCCTTATCTCGACCTTTTTTGGAGGTTGCGCCCTTATCTCGACCTTTTTTGGGGGTTGCGCCCTTATCTCTACCTTTTTTGGGGTTGTGACCAAATTTTCCCGAAAATATTTTCAGGCCAAAAAAAAAAAGCCGGTCGCTTGTGGAGGGTGTCTCCCCGAGTGAGTTGAGCGGCGTGATCGTACCCTTGCCACAGTCTGCCGGTTCAACCGGACTCGCCCAGACTGGACGATCACCAGGTACCCCAACGACCGTAGAAAAACGGAATTGGGGACCGCCAAGCCGCGCCACAGCGAGCGCAGGGGTTCCGACGCAAGATCCGGCTAGCCACCGGGCACCCCTGCGGCAGACAGCGCAAGGACTGGCCAAGTCCCGCGTGGAGGGTGGCCCCTCCATCGCGCCGCGTACACGGTGAGAACCGTGGGTAGCACCCTCTGCATCTCTCGAATCTCTGAGTTAGGTGGTTTTAGTGGGTAAGTCCCGACGGAAAAACGGACAGTCCCACACTCACAAGTTTGGTCCGGCTTGTGGTCGTGCGTCATGCATTTCCCCCCTCAGTTACCAAAAAAAATTTGGCCAAAAAAAAAAATCCGAAAAATTTCCGAAATTTTTTTGGGCCAAAAAAAAAATCCGAAAATTTTTTGGGCAAAAAAAAAAATCCGAAAAATTTCCGAAATTTTTTTGGGCCAAAAAAAAAAATCCGAAAATTTTCCGAAATTTTTTTGGGCCAAAAAAAAAATCCGAAACCACCCAATCCAACTATGTACACACGAAACAGAGATCTTACGATTCAGCGAAAAAGCGAGCAAAAAAGAGTGTTTACAAACCCTGGAGGAAGTCGGAAAAAACAGTCGGCGAAAAACTTGGAAAAAAGACGGGAAAAAGACCTTCAAGTGCTCCAAGGCGGCGGTCCCGATACCGTCTCATGAGACCTTATTGATACCTTTTTTGCCCATTTCTGGGTTGCGCCCTTATCTCGACCTTTTTGGCCCGTTTTTGGGTTGCGCCCTTATCTCGACCTTTTTGAGATGCGCCCTTATCTCTACCTTTTTGAGCTGCGCCCTTATCTCTACCTTTTTGGCCCGTTTTTGGCTTGTTCCCTTATCTCGACCTTTTTTGAGGGTTGCGCCCTTATCTCGACCTTTTTTGGGGGTTGCGCCCTTATCTCGACCTTTTTTGGGGGTTGCGCCCTTATCTCTACCTTTTTTGGGATTGTGACCAAATTTTCCCGAAATATTTTCAGGCCAAAAAAAAATCCGAAAATTTTCCAAAAAAAAATTTCGAAAAAAATTCCGAAATTTTTTCGGGCCGAAAAAAAAAAATCCGAAAAATTTCCGAAAAATTTTGGGCCAAAAAAAAAATCCGAAAATTTCCGAAAATTTTTTGGGCCAGAAAAAAAAAATCCGAAAAATTTCCGAAATTTTTTTGGCCCAAAAAAGAATTCCGAAAAAATTTCCGAAAAATTTTGGGCCAAAAAAAAAATCTGAAAATTTTCCAAAAATTTTTTGGGCCAAAAAAAAAATCGAAACCACCCAATCCAACTATGTACACATGAAACAGAGATCTTACGATTCAGCGAAAAAGCGAGCAAAAAAGAGTGTTTACAAACCCTGGAGGAAGTCGGAAAAAACAGTCGGCGAAAAACTTGGAAAAAAGACGGGAAAAAGACCTTCAAGTGCTCCAAGGCCAGACGATTGTAGTGTTGCAAACGGATCGCAGACTTTGTACACACGAAACAGAGATCTTATGAATCAACGAAAAAAGCGAGCGAAAAAGAGCGTGGAAAGGTCGGAGACAGTCGGCGAAAAACTTGGAAAAAAGACGGGAAAATACGACCTTCAAGTGCTCCAAGATCAGACGACTGCATAGTGTTGCAAACGAATCGCAAACACGCTGAAGTTGGGACCCCCACACACTGAAATCAAGTGCTCCTAGGCAGACGAACTGTTAGTGTTGCGAACGAATCGCAAACACGCTGAGATCGGGACCCCACACACTGAAATCGACTGAGAACAACCTGAGCGATCTCTCTTGATAAAAGATTCAAGCGCCTGAAGGCGCAACCACCCAATCCAACTATGTACACACGAAACAGAGATCTTATGAATCAACGAAAAGCGAGCGAAAAAGAGCGTGTAAAACCCGGGAAAAGTCGGAAAGACAGTCGGCGAAAAACTAGGAAAAAGACGGGAAAATACGACCTTCAAGTGCTCCAAGGCCAGACGACTGTATAGTGTTGCAAACGAATCGCAAACAACAGGGACTCCCACACACTGAAATCAAGTGCTCCTAGGCAGACGAACTGTTAGTGTTGCGAACGAATCGCAAACACGCTGAGATCGGGACCCCACACACTGAAATCGACTGAGAACAACCTGAGCGATCTCTCTTGATAAAAGATTCAAGCGCCGAAGGCGCAACCACCCAATCCAACTATGTACACACGAAACAGAGATCTTATGAATCAACGAAAAGCGAGCGAAAAAGAGCGTGTAAAACCCGGGAAAAGTCGGAAAGACAGTCGGCGAAAAACTAGGAAAAAAGACGGGAAAATACGACCTTCAAGTGCTCCAAGGCCAGACGACTGTATAGTGTTGCAAACGAATCGCAAACAACAGGGACTCCCACACACTGAAATCAAGTGCTCCTAGGCAGACGAACTGTTAAGTGTTGCAAACGAATCGCAAACACGCTGAGATCGGGACGCCCACACACTGAAATCGACTGAGAAACAACCTGAGCGATTCTCTCTTAATTAACGATTCAAGCGCCGAAGGCGCAAGCACCCAAATCTGACTTTGTACACACGAAACAGAGATCTTATGAATCAACGAAAAGCGAGCGAAAAAAGAGCGTGAAAACCCGGGAAAAGTCGGAAAGAGCAGTCGGCGAAAAACTTGGAAAAAAGACGGGAAAATACGACCTTCAAGTGCTCCAAGATCAGACGACTGTATAGTGTTGCGAACGAATCGCAAACACGCTGAGATCGGGACCCCACACACTGAAATCGACTGAGAACAACCTGAGCGATCTCTCTTAATAAAAGATTCAAGCGCCGAAGGCGCAACCACCCAATCCAACTTTGTACACACGAAACAGAGATCTTATGAATCAACGAAAAGCGAGCGAAAAAGAGCGTGAAAAACCCGGGAAAAGTCGGAAAGACAGTCGGCGAAAAACTTGGAAAAAAGACGGGAAAATACGACCTTCAAGTGCTCCAAGATCAGACGACTGCATAGTGTTGCGAACGAATCGCAAACACGCTGAGATCGGGACCCCACACACTGAAATCGACTGAGAACAACCTGAGCGATCTCTCTTAATAAAAGATTCAAGCGCCGAAGGCGCAACCACCCAATCCAACTATGTACACACGAAACAGAGATCTTATGAATCAACGAAAAGCGAGCGAAAAAGAGCGTGAAAAACCCGGGAAAAGTCGGAAAGACAGTCGGCGAAAAACTTGGAAAAAAGACGGGAAAATACGACCTTCAAGTGCTCCAAGATCAGACGACTGCATAGTGTTGCAAACGAATCGCAAACACGCTGAAGTTGGGACTCCCACACACTGAAATCAAGTGCTCCTAGGCAGACGAACTGTTAGTGTTGCGAACGAATCGCAAACACGCTGAGATCGGGACCCCACACACTGAAATCGACTGAGAACAACCTGAGCGATCTCTCTTGATAAAAGATTCAAGCGCCGAAGGCGCAACCACCCAATCCAACTATGTACACACGAAACAGAGATCTTATGAATCAACGAAAAGCGAGCGAAAAAGAGCGTGTAAAACCCGGTAAAAGACGGAAAGACAGTCGGCGAAAAACTAGGAAAAAGACGGGAAAATACGACCTTCAAGTGCTCCAAGGCCAGACGACTGTATAGTGTTGCAAACGAATCGCAAACACGCTGAAGTTGGGACCCCCACACACTGAAATCAAGTGCTCCTAGGCAGACGAACTGTTAGTGTTGCGAACGAATCGCAAACACGCTGAGATTGGGACCCCACACACTGAAATCGTCTGAGAAGAACCTGAGCGATCTCTCTTGATAAAAGATTGAAGCGCCGAAGGCGCAACCACCCAATCGGACCTCCACACTGAACAGCGATCTCACAAGTGCTTTGCTGCTGGAGACCGAATGGATGTTGGGCAAGCACTGATGCGGTGCCCGAGTATCCGCAAGACGTATTGTTCAGCGGGAGTTGAGAGTCTCTGCCAAGGTGCTAGCCGCCGCCGTGGGCCAAGCGATCAAAAAGAACCAGCGACACAACCTCTTAACACTCGCAGGCGGTCGCACCCACCAGCCAGAACGCCCCCGGCTGCGCCATCATCGACGCAATCATCATCGTTTACGACAAGGCCGCGTCGTTGTAGGCGCACGGCACCAACAACGTAATGATTCTCTCTCTGATGATATAGGTGGATGGGGAGACAAAGAAATACATAATTACTTACTTTCCACACTTTTGTTCTTGTTGCGCAGCCAGCTACGATGAAGCAGGACAAACCGGATTTGTAGGCTACAATTGCTGTTCCAATCCATTCGCTTGGAGGATGGTAAACCAACCCCAACTCCACCTCACAGGAATGTTAACAGAGAAAACACCACATCGCAAACAGCGCTGGCGAAGGAGTCTTGTGGCAGATACAGGTACTATTTTGACTTCTTCCGGTTTTTCACGCTCTTTTTCGCTCGCTTTTCGTTGATTCATAAGATCTCTGTTTCGTGTGTACAAAGTCGGTTTCGGTGGTTGCGCCTTCGGCGCTTCAATCTTTTATTAAGAGAGATCGCTCAGGTTGTTCCCAGTCGATTTCAGTGTGTGGGGTCTCAATTTCAGTGAGTTTGCGATTCGTTCGCAACACTAACAGTTCGTCTGCCTAGGAGCACTTGATTTCAGTGTGTGGGAGTCCCAACTTCAGCGCGTTTGCGATTCGTTTGCAACTATACAGTCGTCTGGCCTTGGAGCACTTGAAGCTCGTACTTTCCCCCGACGGGGTTTCCGACTTGTTCCGGTTTTACAGGCTACTTTTTCCTTACTTTTCGTTGATTCATAAGATCTCTGTTTCGTGTGTACAAAGTTGGATTGGGTGGTTGCGCCTTCGGCGCTTAAATATTTTATTAAGAGAGATCGCTCAGGTTGTTCTCAGTCGATTTCAGTGTGTGGGGTCCCAATCTCAGCGTGTTTGCGATTCGTTCGCAACACTAACAGTTCGTCTGCCTAGGAGCACTTGATTTCAGTGTGTGGGAGTCCCAACTTCAGCGTGTTTGCGATTCGTCTGCAACACTATACAGTCGTCTGGCCTTGGAGCACCTGCATCTCGTGCTTTCCCCGATGGGGTTTCCGACTTGTTCCGGTTTTACAAGCTACTTTTTGCTCGCTTATCGTTGATTCATAAGATCTCTGTTTTGTGTGTACAAAGTTGGATTGGGTGGTTGCGCCTTCGGCGCCTAAATATTTTGTTAAGAGAGATCGCTCAGGTTGTTCTCAGTCGATTTCAGTGTGTGGGGTCCCAATCTCAGCGTGTTTGCGATTCGTTCACAACACTAACAGTTCGTCTGCCTAGGAGCACTTGATTTCAGTGTGTGGGAGTCCCAACTTCAGCGTGTTTGCGATTCGTTTGCAACACTAAACAGTCGTCTGGCCTTGAAGCCCTTGAAGGTCGTTTGAGTGTCGGGGCAGCACAACCCTGATTCGTGGGCTACAAGCGGTCCCCTACATCACCACACAGGAAAGTTGGAAGCAGAGAAGCCACCCCCAGAAGCGGTATGGGAGTCATTGCCGATCTGTGGAAGGTACAGGTACTTTTTGAAGTGCACTTTTCGCTGATACAATATGCAAAAACCATACAGGACATTGAAACGGCCTCGGAAACGTGCCGGCCTTAGTTCTTGTTGGCTAAACAGTGGTATGCTGTAGCATCTTTTCGTGCACTATCCCGCTGATTCGTTCGCAACACGAGCAGTTTAGGAGCACTTGATTGCAGTGTATACTTGAGCTCAGCGTGTTTGTGATCTGTTTGCAACACTTTAAAGTCGTCTGCCTCGGATCACTTCATTTCAGACTACGACTAGAGTATTGCTGCAAGTGCTCAAGTGCAAACTGCTACTATTACGGCCGTGAAGCGCACACCGGACACAAAGCAAGACGACCGCATGACACGACACGTGCAAAGAGTTCTAAGGTCGATAGCGGCTTCGTGCAGTATCATCACAAGCACCTGGTCTTTTTTTAGAGTTGTCGTTTTCAGAGTTCTTTTTTTCCGACGTTTTTTCTCGACATTTTTTCACCTTTCCCCCCCCAATTATTTTTCCGGAACTTTCTCCGAAAAAGGTACCGATAAGGTCGCAACCTCAAAAATAGGTACCGATAAGGTCGCAACCTCCAAAAGAGGTACCGATAACGTCGCAACCTCCAAAAGAGGTACCGATAAGGTCGCAACCCCAAAAAGGTACCGATAAGGGTCGCACCTCAAAAAGGTACCGATAAGGTCGCAACCCCCAAAAGGTACTGATAAGGTCGCAACCCAGAAATGGGCAAAAGAGGTACCGATAAGGTCTCATGCGACGTTATCGGGACCGCCGCCTTGCCCAGCCTGCAGAAGGCCCAGGGAAGTTGCAGAATGTTCCCTTTACGGTACTGGAGGAGAAACCCACCGGTTTCAGACAACGGTTCATTCTCTGGACTAAGCAGGCCAACGAAAAAGCAGCAAAGGAGGGGTACAAAGCCGATGTGCCTTCAGGGCATATCTCAAACTATTTGCATGCAGCAATTGACCATTGTGGAAGTATGCGTGATTTCCGTACAGGATTTTTTGCGATCGAAATACCGATCACTTCACGGGAGTGTTTCCGTTTTCCAACGGACTCCGGAAGTTGGTATGAGCTCACACGTCTGCCCATGGGACACACGTGCTCACCAGAACTGATGCATACATTGGCCGCCTCAGCAGCAGGTGATCCCGGGTACGTAGTATCAGCATGTGCGGCCACCGGAGTCTCCACCCAAGTGTGGATAGACAACATCAGGTACACTGGTGATCGATCAGACGTTGTGCGGGAAACACAGCGGCTGGACAGCGTAGCCCAAAAGTGCCGAATCACCTGGAAACAGGCTGATAGTGTGGATTTGGGTGAACAGTATGATTTCCTAGGTGTTGCTTTTGACCACAAAGAAAAGACAGTAGCTCCAGCACAAAAGTTGCTACAAAAGATCGACGCAGTTGACCTATCACAGACCACTGCTTCCGAGTTGGAGTCATTGGGGGGAAGGTTGTTGCATGCAAGCGCTGTGGCAGCTGTGTCCCCAGGCGATTTTTGGTTTGCCTTGAAGTTTTTGAGACGCGTAATGAACGCACTCAACCGTGGAGAACGACAGGAAGTGGATATCGTGAAAGTACCTCCGTCCGCAAGGCGGGAGCTGCAGCGATGGAGAAACGCGGTAAAGAGGTCAAGAAGGATGCAACAGGGCTCACAAGAGCCGGCAGCAACGGTCTTTGTTGATGCCTCTTTGTCCGGCTGGGGAGGGGTAATTGTAAACCGGACCACGGCCGAGATGACGGTCGTTGGAGACAAGTGGGATAAACTGAGGGCAGATGAACATATCAATGTCTTAGAGGCATGGGCCTTAAAAGAAACCTTGTCTCGTTTACCGGAATCACTCCGGGGTTCCCACTTAGACATACGGGTGGACAACACCACAGTGATGGGAGCAGCAAGGAAAGGAGTGAGCTCGCGATCATTCGCGTCGAATCAGGCCGTAATGGCAGCGATACACATCCTCCAGGAGCTCAATTGCACATGGTCGATACGCTGGGTGAAATCTGGGGACAACCCAGCTGACCTACCCTCTCGTGTGCACCCATCTCGACTAGCTTCCCCTGCACTTGTGCAGGACTCGGCCTGCCGCTCGAAGAAAACGGGGAAGTGACGATGTCAGCGCCCCTGGTCCCGACTTTGGGCCAGACACCGACTCTGATCTTCTGGAAACATCGCAACTTGCGCCGCAGCGGAAGCGCGAGGCAGAGGGCGCGAACCAGGACACGAAGGCGGAACAGCGCACACGAGGACGACCGGCTCTGAAGAGGCCCGCGCCGCAAGCGGCGCGGGCAGCACGGAGTGCCAAGCAACGTAAGAAGGAAGACGAGGAGATTCAGATAGCACAGCAGGACGCCCGAGCCGAGGCGGCCGACGGACCACAGAGGCGAAAGGCAGAACAGGAAAAGGTAGGCGCGGTTGGTACGAGAAGCGGCAATCGCAGATAAGGCAACGAGTACAGAGCAGACGTCGCGCAGAAGAGCATTTAAGCGGCCCGCGTCGCAGGTGGCACAAACCGGAGAAGCCCGTGCGGCAGGGAGTGGAGACGAGGTGATGCAAGACGAAGGGGAAGCGCGAAGCGACCAGCCCGGACGGACCAACAAGAAGCAAGACGCGCCCATTCTTTTTGTGGGGCGAAAACCACTGGAATCTATTCAGGAATTGCTTGTCGTCCTGTGTGTGTGAACTCCACCGAACAAACCAAGGTCAAAAGGAAAGGGGGAAGAATCTCGGACCGAGCACGCCCCCGCTCTTCCACTCTCCCACTTCCTCTCTCTTTGACAGCAGGATGGCGGCGTCGTCAGGGTTCGCTGACGATGACTTGGAAGCCGTGCTGCGGTGCGCACGAGCGCTGCACCTGCTCCCGCACATGAGGCAGCAGGACGTGGACTGCGAGTGTTTGGCGGTGGCGACGAACGAAGAGCTCACGTCGCTCGGCGCGACGACGATGGGCCTGCGCCACCGCATCAGGAAGGCGGTGAAGGTGCAGGAAGGGGATGCCGACTCGTGCCTGTCGGCGACGGGCGGCAGGGAAGGCCGACGGCACAGCGTGTCGGTGGCGGCCGACCAGCTGAGCCCGCGGCGCCCCCACAGCCAGCGGTGGCAGCACTCCTTCGCGGACACGCTCCGGCACAGCATCGCCGAGACCCACGTCTCGAGGCGGTCCGGCGGCAGCAGCAAGCACCCGCACAACGGCAGCTTCGGCAACACCCCCAACAGGCACGTCCACGCCGCCGCCGGCAGCGGCAACAACCGCACCAGCAACAACAACAACAACACCCTCCGGATGTCGATGCGGAGCATGCGGAGCATGCGGTCGGACGGCGCCATTTCCGTAGGCGACCGTATAGAGCGGAACAACCACGCCGGCTTTGGGTTCATGCCTTGGGCCTTGCCAGACCCTGATGATGACTCGGTGGTGCCGGAGGACGTCGAGCGCATGTACGAACCAGCGTCGCAGACATATAAGTTCGAAAGCCCGTCCACCCTCGGCAACGTGTTCTACATCGCGTTGTTCGGGTGGTGGCTCGCGCTCGTGTACGCCGTCGTCGGCGCGCTGCAGTGCGCGACGATCGTCAACCGGAGCTACGGGGTCTGGTGCCTCCGCGCAGCGAGGTACATCCTCTGCCCGTTCGGCAGCCACGTCCGCCACGACCGCGGCGGGCTGCTCCCTGCCGCCCGCGGCAGCGCCGGCGGCAAGGCGGGGCCGTCGGAGAGGACGCCGCTCGCAACGTCGCCGCTGCCGAGCGTCGAAACCGCGTCCGACGGCCCGGCGGGCGCGTCTTCCGCCCTGTTCCGGTTTGTCTTCGCGCCCCTGCTTGCCGCGGCCCACGGCTTGGCGTTCGCCGTGTCGT
The DNA here is from genome assembly GCA_030068145.1 of Diplonema papillatum. Classification (NCBI taxonomy): domain Eukaryota; phylum Euglenozoa; class Diplonemea; order Diplonemida; family Diplonemidae; genus Diplonema; species Diplonema papillatum. The sequence goes on along the minus strand of JAPJBO010001195.1, from coordinate 42,196 downwards.
GGTTCGTCGTCGTCGGCGTGCCGACGGCCCGGCTACAGAAAGACGTGGCGCAGCTGCTGTACAGCCGCGACGTGCTCGGTTCTTCGTTCGTTTTCGAGCGGCCCGCGTCTGATGACGCTTCGGTCCTCATCTGCCACGTGCGCGCGTTCGGCCTATCGTACTTCAAGTACCAAGTTCTCGGCGTCAACATCTGCATGCTGAACCTGCTGCTGTTCGTGCCGCTCAACTTCGCTGTCAAGTTCGGCGCGTCGGAGGCGTGGGTGGAGGAAAACTCGATCGCCGTCATGATCTGCGGCATGGCCGCCATCGTCCCGCTTTCGTACTACATAGGTATGCACACCGCACACGTCTTTTCTGCGCTCAGCTTTTCAGCACCCCTGTGTGACGTGTGGATACAGGTTGGGCTTGGTTCACATCCTCTGTGCAGGTTGATGTGCCCTCGGTCACGTGACGCGCCGTCTGACATTGGATGCTGCACGGAACAATAATGAGCTCTGTAAGGGTTTCGCGTCAGTTTGACTGGCAGGATTTAGGTGACACCGCACCCATCGTCTGAGTCCTGAGATGGCTAGGGTTGGTTTTCGTGCAAGGTTCTTCATGATGGCTCAGCTGACACTGTACGGATATTTGCGCCTGTAGTGAGGAAGGTGACTGAGTAGCAAGCACTCCGAGACCCCCTACCTGACACCTGTGATGGCTAGGCTTGGGTTTCGTGCAAGATTCTTCATGATGAATAATGGATTCAGATGCCACGATACTGATATTTGCACCGCGTAACAGATCTCAGCAACACACATTCAAGGCCCCCTACCTGGCTCATGTAGTGGTGACCTTTTTGTGCAGGATTCACTCACTAGATATCGTTGATACAAAAACTCATCTCATATAGGTCACTCCGTCGCTGCTGTTGCTTCCCAGACATCTTTCTTCGTCGGTATGCCTTTGGAAAGGTGTTTTTATTATTTGGTGAAACTTTGTATGAGCAAACTTGGCTGAGCAGGGGGGGGGGGGGGGGCAGTGATGATAAAATTCCAAAAAATTTTCAAAAAAAAAAAAAAAATCAAAAAAATCAAAAAAATCAAAAAAATCAAAAAAATCAAAAAAATTCAAAAAATTCAAAAAATTCAAAGTGTCACCAATACCTCAGTGCCAAGATGATTGGCTTGAGGAATCACTGCCGTCATCGCCGCCCAAAACGTCGGTGGCTACATCATCAACTTCGATCGGTGACTGGGAACTTCCAGGACCCGGTGTCCGTCTTGCTTCCTCTGCCAGCTTCTCCTCATCCCACCAACAGTTTTCCGGAGGTGTGCGCGGGTGCAAGTTAGTGTGCACAACACACATTTGGTGCATTTTCTGAGCCAGGAGGCGGTTGCGGCGACCGTGGGAAAGCCACTGCATACTAGAGAATGCGCGTTCCACGTCCGCAGAACTCGCTGTGATGGCGGTCACCTCTGATGCAACTTTGGCAAGATTGGACGTCCTTGTTCCCGCTACGACTTTCCACCATGCTTCGGGAGACCTCGTGCAGGCAAGGAGTTCCAGTTCTTCCTTGTCATCGGCGAAGACGCCAGTACCACTCGAAAACTCCAGCAGCTCGGAAGCTGCAGCCACCCCAGCAACCGACTTGATGTAGGCCTTCGCGATCTTTCGCGTTTCAGGTTCGATGGCGTAGTCCGTGAGGATTCTGAGGGGTGACTTCTCATCTGGTGGCTGCGATGGCTTTCCAAGTGTCGACCCCATGCGCGGCGTGAGCACAGTTGCGGCACTGATCCAGCCCCCTTCGTGCTTCCGGTATTTTGCGATCCTGTCCTCGATTTTCGCCTTTACTGCCTGCATTTTCGTCCTCGTGAGTGCGGTAGGCATCGTTCCGGCACTTTCGTCACATGAGGCCTTCACAAACATGAGAGCAGGAATGATGTAGGCCGCTCGAGCGTTCGTTGACTGCAGCAAACTAACTGCCAGCCCGATAGCTTGCATGAAGGGTTGAAGTGCGACGAATTGGGTCCACATGTTGCCTTCTAGCAGGGTAGCGATACCAGGGCAGAGAAGACACGCATGCTTGTCTTCTTTCATCAAGAGAAGCGTTACGCGCTCTTCGGCGACTTGCGCCCACGTTTCTGACATGGTAGTCCAGCGGGTTACCGCAGGAAGCACAAGCTTCTTGGACCGCGTCGACTTCTCTTCGTACAGTTTCGACAGATACTCCGTGTTTCGAATGCTTGCAACAACACTTGTTACCTGAGCAGCGACAGGATGGAATTCGTTCGGTGATTCCTTTCCCTTCGACTTGCGAGTGCCAACGCAGTCGTTGGTGCAGCGAGCGACGCTGTGCGGACCACAGACGAGCGTCTTCATCTTCGGAAAGTTTACTGCAAGTTTCTTTGCTGATGCCACTGCTGTCGAATCGCCGTCCGTCACAACGCAGATTGTCTTCTTCAGCAGGTCTTCGTCGCACTGGCGGAGGTGCGAACACAATTCATCCGAAGTGTGGCTCTTGCGGGTCAGTACACCTGCGTCAATTATCAGGCTCTGCATCTTGTTGGTTCCGGCGGTTGCCGCGAGAATGGCAAAGACCTTCTCCTTCCGTGCACTCTGCCAAGCGTCGCACTGAATGATGAGTTGTTCAGCACTGCTCAGCGAAGCGATGAGTGGGTCGGCAACCTCCTTGTAGACTTCGTTTAGGACACGAGTACCGAGTGTGTGCCGGCTTGGCAAGTCAGATTTCTTCAGATTCGGCCGTATACTTTGCAGGAGCTGAAGCAATAGCGGATCTTCAACCGTGCTGAACGCGTGTCCGCTGGCGAAGACAAATCTTCCAATCGCTTTCTCGAGGTGTGTCTTTTCGCATGCTGTGACGCCGGGAAGGGCTTCTATCCTCCGCTGCTTTGGATCAACAACGCTAGCCCCTGCTGTCGATGCTGCAGCAGTCGGTAGCTTCCTCTTCTGGCCACACGTGGTGTCGCCTGCTTTGGTTCGCACCTCCGGGGTTGCTTTCGTGCACTGTGCCAGATGGGCCCGCATCCGAGTTCCGGTCACACAGAAGATGTCCTCTCTGCAGTGATGGCACTTCGCAGCGTCTTTTCCACCCTCGGAAAACGACGTGAAGTGTGCGCGACTCCAGCATTGTTGACGGCCAGGCATGTTAAGTGAGTTTGTGATGTGTGACTTATAGTGTGTTCCTGGGTGGTGGGGGCAGGGTAGATGCAGGCACAGATCCTATACCTGGCCGTTGTAGTTGGTCACTGTGGCATGCTGATTTTTTTGAATTTTTTCACCTTCAAAAAAATCAAAAAAATCAAAAAAATCAAGGTCAAAAAAATCAAAAAAATCCAAGGCCTCACAACACTGGGGGGGGGGCCAATGTAGGCAAAAAAACAAATCCTGGAGCAAAAAAACAGCAAAAAAACAAAAAAACAAAAAAACAAAAAAACAAAAAAACACAAAAAAACAAAAAAACAAGGCCCTCCTGGTGATCCCAAATCCTGGTGCACACCCCAACCGAGCCTTGCTACACTCCACCTAAACCACTTAAAACACCCAGCTTTCTACATCCTGCCTACCAAAGCCACCCAGCTACCGCTCTACAAGTCAGCGCAACTCCTGATAATTCTGCAGACTCTTCCAGCCACTGCCAATGTCAGTCAAGGGAGAAAGTGAAGTAACTTTTTCGATGATGCCTGAACTGTGGAAGTCAGTGAACGAGAAGATCAAAGTAGAAAGAGGAGGGTATTCCTAAACACTTTTCAGTAGACTGGTGCACGCCTTTACATGAGTAGAGTGTAATCTATTGGCTGACGTGCACCTTTGAGCTTTTCTTTCGGCTCAATGTCATCTTCAGCGTCCCACCAACCAGTGTGCTGCTGATTTTTGTACTTTCCTGAGAGGTTGTAGTACACACTCGCAAGTTTGTGCACTTTGTCAGAGTTGAGCCGGCACCGCTTCCCACTGGACATCCACCCCATTACCGAGAAGACTCTTTCACACTGGCAGGAGTGAGGTACAACCATGGTTATCTTCTTGGCCAAAGGTGCCAAAAGAGACTGTGGGTGCATTCTTCGGATTGCCCCCCACCATGCTTCGGGTGGCTTTGTGTTAGCCAAAACCCACAACCCGTCATTGTCAAAGATGCCGCTTCTTGTTTCAAATTCAATAAGCTCGGCAAGTGCTCTTCGCTGTTCTTGAGCCTCACTGTATTTGCACTTCAGATACCTCTGTGTTCCTGATCTCAACATAGTCATGGTGTTTCCACTGGTGAAGGTTTCGAACAGTTCCTTGTGTTTCTCTCCTGGGCAGTGGACAAACGGAGAGAGCATGGTTGCAGCAACGACCCAGTCCACCTCGTACTGCTTCTTGCGTGTGTCGATAGATTCAACAATCGTGTCAAATCTGGTGCTGTGATCGGCGACATCAGCATTGGACACTTTCAGCTCTTTGAGACCTTGTGCCAGAGTGCTTTTTAGCTCCACAATATGGCACCTCAACTGATGCATGCAAGGAAGAATGAAGCCAATGCGTGACCAGTCTGCTTCAAGTGTTTTCACAGCCTTGTCAATTTCTGTCAGTAAGCTTTTCACGTGTGAGAAGACAAGAAAGAAGGGCCTGCTCACAAGCTCGAGTGAGGCAGGAACAGAAGAACACCACTGTCTCGCCTCTGTGTCATCTGCCGCATTTTGCAAGTTAATCAAAACGCGTTTCTTATCATGTAGTTCGGCAAACGAAGCTCGCCACGAAGTCCATCTCGTTGGACACGGGGCCGGGGGTAGTTTTACAGGGAAGTTGGCCTCCTTGAGGGCACTTACATAAAGCTTTCGTACCAGCTCGGTATTGCGGATGGCACTTACCACCTGCGATACCACAGTGTTCACACTGTGGTACACATTTGGAACTTCTTTCTTTTGCTTTGTGTGAGTGCCAATGACGTCGTTGACGAGTCTATTGAGTGTGTGTGGAACGCAAACAAGTGCTCCTTCTGCATCCGGGTGCTCTGCACAGAATTCTTTGCTGGCCTTGTGGCCTGCGGATTCAGCATCTGCGACTACTGTTACAACACGCATTTGTGGCAAGCGGGCAAGGTGTTCCTTGAACTCTGTGTGCGTATGCGAGCGGCTCTCCATTATGTTGGTTTGGAGGAGGAATGGTTGTGGTAGGCAGGCATTGATGGAGAGAACGTGGTCTTTTTTCTCTGTTTGCCATCCGTCGAAGTGCAGGGTCACATACTCCGCTTCTTGTACACTTTTTTCGACGGGCTCAATGTATTCGTTGTAGGCCGCATCCAGTCGCTTGCCCGCCAGCTGCTTTCTTTTAGCCAACTTCGATGTGTTGATGCTCGGACGTACGGCTTCGACAAATTTCAGGAACAATGGGTGTTCCACAACAGAGAATGGGATGTTACACCCAAAGAAAAATTCAGCAAGCGCTTTGTTGACAGTTTCGTAGTCAGCTTCGTTCATTCGATCGACAACTTCCAGTGTTGTCTGAACTCCTTCTGTGCCAACACGCTTGCGCTTCTGGTGTCGTGTCTCATTGTCTGACAGTTCCGAAATGCACCTCTCTTGTATAGCCTTGGCAATCTTGTCGCAAGCCCTTAGATGTTCCTTGAGACGTGTCCCGCCTTGTGCACTAATTGTCTTGTCACACGCTTTGCATTTCCACTTCAGCTCCAACGCAGCACCTATCCTCTCGAAGTGTGCCTTCGACCAGCACTCAGCTCTCCCTCCAGCGTGTTTTGGGGGCATTGATGACTTGATTTTTTGACTTCCTGGATGAGGGATTGGAAATATGTCACAAGCATCTGAAAAAACACACATAAACTCGAAACACCACCTCATCAGACCACTGTCCTGCACGTGGAAGACCCGAGCCAGCAAGAGTGCACCAGCAGACCGCCAGGCAAAAAAACACAAATCTCCAGAGCAAAAAAACGGCAAAAAAACAAAAAAACAAAAAAACAAAAAAAACAAAAAAACAGATAGTATGGTGTGGTCGGTGGGCCAGTTCCCCGTAGTTCCCCCGTAGTTCAACCAGGGGGGGGGGTGTCGTTTTTTTTTTTGCTTTTTCAGTTTTTGCTGAGTACTTCAGGGCTGTGATTCTTGATCTTGGTGAGCACTTCCTAGCGACTTTGCACCTTTCTGTCACACAATGTGGACAATTCTGATGATATTTGGCCCACGAAGGTCGGAAAGCCAAGAGGATGAAGAAGAAGACACTGCGTAAAAACAAAATAAAACGACCAAAAAACAAGACGGCACACGTCCTCCGGAAATTGGAAAGCGAAATTTGTGGGATCTCGACGGTCAAACGGTTCCAACATCTTGATGAAATAACCCAGTCTGCAAACCTGTGACGTTTCTGCGCTACATCTCCTCGCTGCTTTCACTATCCTCGCTATTAGCTGTCTCGAAGCGCACCTTTTTCAGGGGGGGCTCGTCTTCTTGGGGTTGCTTCTTTCGCTGCCGGGAGGGAGACCTCGGACGCGGCAAAGCCTCGGGTTCTTCGGTTTTTGCATCCTTCTGTTCCAGGTCATGGAGCAACTTGCCAGCAACAACATTAGCCCGGAATCGCATGCTTCGGGCAAGGGCGTGCTGTTTTAGCTCGTCAAGAAGCAACTTCTCATCAGCTTCCTGACATGCAGACACAAGCTTGTCTTTGCTCCAGTTTTGGCAGGACTTGATACCTCGCCGTTCAGCTTGCTGCACAAGCGCATCCTTTCGCCAATGACTGTCTGCATCGAATCGCCAAGGAATCCTTTTGATGAAGTCATTGCGTTCTGCCTGCCACTTTTTCCTGTCGTCATGAGAAACTTGCTTCGCCTTGTAGTGGGTCAACTTCAGCAAACCGCATCGGTCTTTCCTCGCCTGGATAGTTTCTATCCTTTGCGCAGCATATTGCTGAATTGTCTTTGGGTAGGGCTGGTGAATGCTCAGGTGAGCGTTGGTGCTCGATAGCTTTGCCCTGATGCATTCATCGCGGATGCGCGTGTTTGTCTGCTGTTGCAGGTGACGTTTCATGGATCCAACGGTGCCCTCTATGAGACTCGGTCCTAGCTTTACGGGTCTTGGGGTATCCGCTGTTGCCTTGCTGTACATGGTCAGCTCTGCAACAATGCCGCAGGCAAACCTGTGGGCAACAGAAGACAGGAAAGCTGAATCTGTTGCCTCGTCTATGGGTTTAATGGTTGGCATCTGCACGCCGGGACCTCCGTAATAGCTCGCAATAGAGCCAGCCGCGTCTAAGTGGGCTTTCATACGCCGAATGAACTGCTGAACGGAGTTCCGCTGGCACACAAACTTTACTTCCGGGGCCTTCGTAGGAAATGTCACACCTCGTCTCGCTTTTTCCATCCACAGCGGATTCCCGAAAATGTCCTTTCCAGTTCGAATTTTTGTGAAATAGAGACCCAGGGTAGCCATCAAATCGCTGGCAAAGCCGGCAGTAAAGTCGTCGTCGAGTACTTCTTCCCCAGCGTACTGCCAGATTCGCCTCAACGCCGGATATGCAATGATCTCAAATGCTAAACCTATTCGACGGAAGCGCTCCTGGGTACCACGAGGAGTCAGGTACATGACGATATTCTTCTTTTTTTTCGAATACTCTGTCGTTTCATCAAAGCTGCCGAGGAAGTCCAAGTACCATCCCAATAGGGTCTTCTGACCAACGGTGCATGATAGAGACCACGCGGCTGCCCAGGACGTTCCGAATCTCCCTGTCGTCGCCCTCTGCCACAACACACCTTTCAACTCCGGGCCGCCCTGTTCCCGCAGCCATACAGCAAATGCAGGTGAAGATGCCACGTCGTTCGCTGCTGCACACAGGAACGTCATCTCCTTCCCAATCTTGAGCTCGGTCACAACCCTGCTCATCGTCCGATGCAACCTGTGCACTGGTTCGTATACCCGGGGTTGTTTGAGGCCCCCCACACCTGCTCCGCGGTCCGTAAACATACAGCAGAAGCGGTCTTGCTCGAAAAAGGCATCAGGGCCGAGAACGCCAAGCCCTCGAAGTTCTTGCGTGAGAGACGAGAAGTAGCAACAGATTTCTGTCACTGCGTCTTCCACCATGCTGCCATCGTGCACGGTTGAAAGGCACGCCTTCAGGAAATGGTGCCTTTGTGATGTTCCTTGCATCCAAGTTGCTGTCAAGTGGATTGCATGCCAATTCTCGTTAACAGGTGTGCTATCGTGCTGCAAGGCGACATCCTTGTCTTCGATGGCACACAAAAACGAGATATCACGCGCAACCAGGTTGCTCTGCCATGCTCGCTCAACCCTGAAACGACTCACTTTTACTCGCTGGATAATGAGGAGTACCCGGGGTATGCGTCGGATCTTGACATCTTCCGCCATCAGGCTGTCTACGATACCTCGCAGTTCTCCGTCGGCCAGGCCTCCGCCGTCCGTCACCACAGCGCGATTCTTGTCGAGGACTGGTACAAGCACGCAATGGCCGCAACTGAGCTTCCACAAGTCCTCTCTGAGAACAACAGGACAGTCGGCCAGACAAACTGTTGAAGGGGGGCCGGTAGCGAGGCGCACATATGTCCCAGCAAGCGCGTAGCCAACCGACTTCGCAAGTCCTACGATAGCGTTCCAGTCAGCATTCTCGACGAGAAAACCTTCATGGCGCATTCCACACGGCTTCACGAAAGTAACGTCAATCTTCATCTCCCCGTTGTTCCAGGCTTTCCTGACTCGCTCTCGTTCCTTTTCCTGCAACAAACCCCTGCATTGGTTTTGAACACACCGACATTACAAACGTTAATTTCTCTTCGTCAGCTAGTCGAATACCCGAGTTGCCGCCGGATAGACAGGCCGTCGCTTCCAATGGACATCCAGAACAAAAGAGAATTGAGACAACAAAAAACTATAATTGATCGTCGGGAACACACAAAAAAAGAAATGCCTTTACGATGGAGGCTATCACCAGAAAGCTAGATTTTTGCCTCTTTGCGTGGGTTCTCGACCTCTGCTTCCTCGTCTGCCTTTCGTTTGAAGCCAACCATTTCAAACATCTTTTTGGCGTTGGCCTTTTCTTGTTCGGACATGCCCCTTGTGAGATCCTTCCTGGCCGCCACCTTCTTCTTATTTTTAGCAGCTTCTTTTTCTCTGAAAGCTTTTAGGTCTGCTTTCGCGTTCTTTGACAGCTTCTTGGCGAACTTCGGGCATCGACAACCGTGTCGTACAAACGACGTCCCGTCAGAAAGCCTGTCCGGCGGGTTGCTGACCTTTGTGCCACAAATACAAAGCACCCAAGAGGGTCCGAACTTCAGCCCCACCTTGCCGAACCTGTCACACAGCGCCTCCTCCAACTTGTTCGTAATCATCGAGCTACTGTCCGCCCGCGATGTGTATGAGTTGTCGTGCACTTCCGCGTCGTGTGTTAGCAGGTGCTTTCGGACGTGCTTTGCCGAGTGCTTTTTCAGCTCCAAACGGACCACTATATGGAGGTTCAACTTCTTTTCGACGACCTTTTGTAGTCCCGCGTCGTTGAGCACTTCCGTCTCGTCGTCGCGCTCCTTATAAAACCAGCGACGTGCGACACCGGTAGCCCCCCTAAGGAAAGGAGCGTCTTTCTTTTCTGCAAGCTGGTTTCCGCATTCCAGCAGGTGCGGCCGTATTGTGGACTCGTGGAACGTTTGCAGCGAGCCGTTAGTCATAAAGTCGGCGTTGTACTTCATGTCTTCTTCCTTCAGGTCGATGGTGTCGCTTTCTTCGGTCTCGCTGTTGTCGTTCTCCTCACGCTCTTCCGTCGTGCGGACTTGGAGATATTTCGTAAAGCAGTGAAACGTAACGCCGATACAGAATTGCATTTTACGCTTTTGAATTTTATTTCGTGCCTTTATTTGGGTAATTTCTTTTGTAGCCAGTTCAATGGAAACGATCATTTTACGAGAGAGATGATTTGCGCTTTATTTAGAGTTCGAGCTCGCTTGAGATTCCGGATGCAAAAGTCACCTGTAAGGCGATTGCATCGTATTGGGGTCGCATTTCGTTTAGGCTACAGCAGCAGATGTTAGAACACAGAGAAGCATTTCATAAAGCTGTCTAGCTTTATTATGCAATGCTTCTCTGTTAAATTTAGGGTCAACGACAAAACGGATTCTATATAACTGGATTACGACAAAGTGGATTCATAATCCACTTTGTCGAGACAAATTGGATTATAATCCACTTTGTCGCGACAAAGTGGATTATTAGTGGATTATAATCCAGTAATAATCCACTTTGTCGCTTTTGATAATCCACTTTGTCGCTTCTGACAACCGGCATGAATTATATAGGGGGACCCTTTCACAAAAAGTTCCCACAGGGAAAGTGACTATTTTGAGCTGTTTGAGTTCAATGAAACCATCAAAAGTGAGCTTAGGTCCGTCATACGGGGCGACAAAGTGGATTAGGCGACAAAGTGGATTGGCGACAAAGTGGATTATAATCCACTTTGTCGTAATCCAGTTATATAGAATCCACTTTGTCGTTTTCCCTAAATTTAAACGCGCCGGTTTGAAGACCCCTGGCGCCCCTGTCCACCAACACCCCCAAAAAGCCCCAAACCCTTTAACTAACTCCAAAGCCCCCGCAGTCTGAGGGAAACATGAGACCTATGCCCCTCAAGTACCACCAAAAAAAAAAAGGACACCCCAAGGCCAGTTCCCCGTAGTTCCCCCGTAGTACCCCATGGCTATACCGATCACACCAGATAGGGTGCCAACATTGGGGGGGGCTCATAAAAAAAGTTCAAAAAAACTGGAAGTCAAATTCCTGGTGGGCCGATATATTTGCACCAAGCAGTAGGGTAGCTTGTCCTAAGTGAAGCCATATTAACCTTTCAGAGGCAAGTAACACTCTGAGACTGCGAGAGAGACGTTTAAATGCCAGGAGACACTCTCAAGGCAAATGTCTCTCACCTGTATCAAGTGTCTCCCACCGACTGAGAATGTCTCACGGATTTTCCGAGGGAATCTGCGAGGCTAGACGAATTTACATACAGGGTGTCTGTTCTACGGGGGAAACATTTTGTTTTACTCATTATACAATTATGCCGGACAGTCAGCAGTCGCCGCTTCCGAACGCAGAGAAGTGGGAGTATCGCTTCCCCGCCGCATTGAAAGACGCCTGGACGCGGACGTTTCTGGATGCCCCGCCTGCGAAAAGGAAGTTTCGTGTCAAGGACATGGAAAGATTCTGCGGGGCGGTCTTTGGTTCGTGCAGCGAGGCGGTCAAAGAGAAGGTGCTCTCAGTTTTGGTGGAGGCAATTGGTGCAGAGGCGGCGAACGTCGCAGGGTTTGACCTCCCACGTGGGCTGGCCGTGCTTATGATGGCCAACGAAGAGGACGAAGAAAGGGTGAAGTTGGCGTGCCAGAAAGTGTTGGGCAAAGCGGGCGCAGTACCACCGCCGTCGTTGGCCGCAGCTCCCGCTGGCGTAACGATGGAGCAGCTCACCGACATGTACGCGCAGGCGCTCGGCTGCATCGAGGAGCAGAAGAGAGAGATGCAGGGCCTGAAGACGAAGATGTTGGCCATGGAAGCAGAGCGGGGCAGACCTGCTGCGGCGGCTGTTGCCATTGAGCCGGAGGTACCGGTGGCGTTCAGGTACGTGGAAGAGGAGACCGAGGTGGTCAACTGGGCCGAGCAGATGGCGTTGGATCCTGAGGGGTTGGTGCAGGCGTTGCGCATACGGTACGTGAGTGGGTTGCAGGACAGGGCCGGAAGCGATGCCTTGGAGGATTCCTTCACGCGTTTGAGAGGCTGGATCGGAGGCGTGGGCTCTGGGTCGTCGGGCTGGACGACGAATCGAGAGCTCGTCCGTCTCGGTAACGAGCTCCTCACGGACGTGAGGCTGCATCATCTGTGGTGCAGGAAGAAGCTGCCCAGAGGGCAGATCTTACGTGAGGTCGCGCAGAGCCACGGAGACGCGATTGAGCGGGCTGCCGCGAAAGTCGAAGATAGACTGGCGTCGAGATCGCGAGGCGGTAAGTGGGACGCTACTCCAAGGGGAGGCAAAGGCGGCAAGCGTCCGTTTTGGTCGGGAAACGGCCGTCCCGGGGGGAAGTGACTGGCGGTCCGTCCGGGAAGCGGCCTCGTGGCCGACGAGTCAGTGATACGGCGAAGGCCGATTTTTCGAAAATCCCCTCCCCACGATGGCGAGCCGGAACCTCCTCGCGACAGCGTTCCTCCCCACGTCCATCTGCCAACGACAGACGACCCTTCACCCGTAAGTGCGAGCGGCAGCTTCACGCTCTCTCGCGAATTGTCACCAGAGGCCGTCGATCGACTCAAACAACCAATTCGACCAACGTCAATCATGGGCCGCGCATTCCGACATCTGATTTCCGCGAGACTCGCTGCGACGACGCGTACTGGGCGCGCGAGCAGGGAGCAGACGGTGTCTGTTGCGGAGGCCCGTCAGAGGCTATACCAGTTAGTGGGCAACACCTGGGCGACTTCGACTATCGAGGACCGGCAGAATATGTGGCGGCGCCTCCATGCTTGGGCCACGCTTCGTGGGCTGGAGGTGAACCCGGATACGGCGTGCCTTTTTGTGGCAGCGACATCGGTGGAGCCCCAGGGCATGTTGGCGTATGCCAGGATGTTGTCAGCGATTTTTGGCCACTTGGGTACGGACAACCAGCCGCTGAAGGCTTTGGCGTCGTCCCTCCGTGGAGCGGGGGCGGCTATCCCGTTGACTCAGGCGGAGGCTATCCCCCGGGATACGCTGATCGGATGGGCGCTTCGCCAATCGCCGAGTATATGCCTCGCAGCCATGCTCGCGTGGAAGACGGCTTCGCGATGGAGCGAGGTGGCGGCTTTGAGCCGCGCGAACTTTGTCCTGGTGACGGATACGGAGGTCATCATCGACTGGAGCACACTCCCGAAGGGGCGGAGGGGGAATCCGTACTCCAAGAGCCGGATGGTCGTCGTGACGGGTCCGCTGACGGAAGGCATCGCATCGTTGGTGCGCTCACTGGGGGGTTTCCGGAAGCTGACGCAGGTGTCTACGGATGGGCTGGCGAGTCTATGGAGAGCGGAGCCGGCCATGCGCCAGTACACGGCGCACAGCATCAAGCGCGGAGCGGTGGATCACCTGGTCGCGGCGAAGGCGGCGGGTGCCCAGTTCCCGGAGCACTTGATCTCGAGGTTGGCGAAGCACGTCAACGAGACGCATCCCACGGTGGCGGACATGACGATCCGCTACACGACCGACCCGATACCCCTGGCAAGGGTGCTACGCACGGCGGAGGTAACCGCCCACCTGTGAAGCGCCGGCGGTGTCATCGAAGCTCAGCAGAAGGTCGAGAGATTGACCCGGCGCGTTTTGTGCAGCGCCATTCCTTTTTGCGTCGGACGAAGAGAACGCGTTTGCCGAAGACGGATGCAGAGAAGGCTTCTCCGCTGCACGCCGACTCCGTTCCACCGATGAAGATAGACGTGTTGCGGCGACGGATGGACGAGACGACGCGGGGACGTTTTGACGAGACGTGGAGGCGCACGTTCTACCCGGATTTGCCTGATTCGATGGAATGCGGTTCGAGACGTCCCTCCCGCTTGGCGTCACGACATGCTGAGGAACTGGAGTCGTGCGGTATTGCACAAAGGGCGTGTGGTCCCGGCAGGTTGCTCAACGTTCCGTTTACGGTGGTGGAAGAGAAAGACGGTGGGATCCGTCAGCGTTTTATTCTCTGGACGTACGACGCGAACGAGTTGGCTGAGCGTTCTGGCTATGAGGCCAAGGTGCCGTTGAAGCATGTTTCGGCGTACCTGAGTGCCGTGCACGGGGAGTCGGGTTCGACGAGAGACTTCCGCTGCGGGTTCTACGGCATCGAAATCCCGTCCGACGCGCGACGCTTCTTTCGCTACCAAGATGACAATGGTAGCTGGTGGGAGCTGACAAGGCTGCCGATGGGTCACACGTGCGCTCCGGAGTTGATGCACACGTTGGCGTCGGTGGCGGCGGGCCACCCGGAGTACGTGAGAGAAGAGTTTGCGGTTCCTCGCTCGATTGTCACCCATGTCTGGGTGGATAACATCAGGTACTCAGGTCCGCACGCTGATGTGTTGAAGAGCACGACGGCGCTCGACGAGCTGGCGTTGGCCGCGACGATAACGTGGAAGCCCAAGGACTCGCACACGGCCGTCGACCGCTACGAGTTCATCGGCGTTGGCTGGCAGCACGACACGAAGACCGTGGGTTTGTCGGAGAAGTTGCGTTGCCGTATAGAAGCAGCACGTTCCGAGGTGTCGTCGGGGTCGATGACGGCGGCAGCTCTTGAGTCTTTGGCTGGCAGGTTGTTGCACGCGTCGGCCATTGTTGGCGTCTTTGCGGGAGAGTTTTATTTCGCCCTGAAATTCTTCCGCAGACTCATGAACACGTTGAACCGGGGCGAGAAGGCCGTCGACACCAAAGTTGAGTTGTCTGGCTGCTTGAAGACATCGTTGCTCAACTGGACAGGACGTGTCTTGGGGCGTCGACGGGTTCCCATCGAGGGAAAGCCGCCCTGTGCGACGATTTTTGTTGACGCGAGTTTGGATGGTTGGGGCGGCGTCTTGGTGGACGCGAACACGAGCGCGATGGAAGTCGTTGGTTCGAGATGGACGCCTCGGGAGCGGAAGCTCCATATAAACGAGTTGGAGGCGCTCGCGTTCGAGCGGTCGGTGAAGGCTATGCCGACTTCGTACGTTGGCGGCGCCGTGACAGTGGTTGTGGACAACACCACAGTCCAGGGAGTGGCTCGTAAAGGAGCGTGTGTGCGCTCGCGAGTGTTGAATGATGCGGTGATGTCCGCCCTTTTGTTTTTGAAATCGCATGACGTTTCCGTCTCAGTGAAATGGGTCCGGAGCGCTGGAAACCCGGCGGATCTACCGTCACGGGTTCCAGTTTCGTCTTTAACGGGCGAGAACCTCACTAGCATGTCACTTGCTGTTAGGAGGTTTTTAACTGGCGACATGGGATAGGTGGAGTGACCCCGCAGGGTGTCCAAAGTACCCTTGGGGTATCACCCCATCGTAAGTTGTTATTCGGAGTTCTTCATTCCTTTCCTCTCATTGAACGAAAACCGCAGCTGCAATGCACAGCAACAATGCCTGACTGCAATGTCCTACTGCAATGCCCGATACTGAGGATAGCCGATAGAGATTCTCCTGGCATTTGAACGTGTCTCCCGTCGTTTCAGAGTGTCTCCCGCCCCTAAAATGTGTCTCCCGGGGCAGGAGACATTCTGAGATGGTGGGAGACATTCTCAGATGGTCGGAGACATTCTCAATCGGTGGGAGACACTTGTTGCAGGTGAGAGACAGAATGTCTCCTGGCGTATGGGAATGTCTCCTGGCTTTTAAACGTGTCTCCCGTCGTTTCAGAGTGTCTCCCGCTCCTAAAACGTGTCTCCTGGGGCAGGAGACATTCTGAGATGCTGGGAGACATTCTTAGATGGTCGGAGACATTCTCAATCGGTGGGAGACACTTGTTGCAGGTGAGAGACATTTGCCTTGAGAATGTCTCCTGGCGTATGGGAATGTCTCCTGGCATTTAAACGTGTCTCCCGTCGCTCCCGCCCCTAAAACGTGTCTCCTGGGGCAGGAGACATTCTGAGATGGTGGGAGACATTCTGAGATGGTCGGAGACATTCTCAGTCGGTGGGAGACACTTGTTGCAGGTGAGAGAATTCTACTTCGGCACCTTGCACTTGTCACTTTGAACCAAGAAAGGTAGAAAGAGGAGCAGTGGCATTACTAGCGATGGGGTAAACCCCGCAGAGGCCTTAGAGAGTGAGAGAAGATGGCTACTGCGAGGTCACGGGGGATGGCGGGCGGGCCTTACCCCGGTACTCGTTGCAAGCAACGGACTACTTGGTGCAAGCTAGAAAAGTAAGCAAGACACGAAGCGAAAGGGTCAACACATAATTAAGCTCCGAAACCATGTCAATCAAGGGTGGGCGGGTGGGAAAGCAAATTGATTTGCCCAAACAACCCAAGTACCCTGTACGTTTAGGTGCCTCAAGGATTCCCTCGATGAATCGGGAGACATTTGCCTTGAGAATGTCTCCTGGCGTATGGGAATGTCTCCTGGCATTTAAACGTGTCTCCCGTCGTTTCAGAGTGTCTCCCGCCCCTAAAATGTGTCTCCCGGGGCAGGAGACATTCTGAGATGGTGGGAGACATTCTCAGATGGTCGGAGACATTCTCAATCGGTGGGAGACACTTGTTGCAGGTGAGAGACATTTGCCTTGAGAATGTCTCCTGGCGTACAGTCTAGCTCGTAATTAGTGCGGCTTTAATTCGAGTACATTTTAATTATGTCGTTTCTAATTTTGTCGGGCCCATTTTTCCTGCATTTTGGACTTAATTACATTTTTCCTGGGTGGGCCTGAGCGAGGCTACTTCCAGACGGTGTGGTACAGTACTCCGCGTCCTGCCGACTCGCTCCAAGGCAGATGTTGCACCACGAACAAGGGAAAACGCGTCGAAGAAATAAATCTGATATTGATGAAAGAAAAAGGAAGCAAGGCAACAAGTAACATGCAGGGTCAAAACCTTGTGTCTTTTTGGAAATGGCCAAAAAAAAAATTCTGGAAAAAAAAATGGGGTTTTTGAATTTTAAAATTTTGGAACAAACTCTGCAGAAATTTTCGAGGAAGTTGAGCAATTTTTTTTTTTTCCAAATTTTTTTTTTGGGGGTCATCGGCCCCGCGGGAGCGTTTTAAAAAGACCCAAGGTTCTGACCCTGCATGGTAAACCCGGACCTAGTCGATGTTTGCAAGAGACCTTCGTGGATGTGTCCACATGGCCAAGAGACCTTGCGGCTTTACCTTCGAGCAGCTTAGCCTCCCTCGGTGCGCTGCAACGATCTCATCTCGTGTCGGACAAATTCGCTTGGGACGACCGAAAGATCTTACCAGTACAAAACGACCTGCTTCGTCGCCCCCAGATGGTCTGGCACGTTTTCTCGTACTCTGAGGTTGGGTGGGAATGGTCTCTGCTGCATGCTCTTCGGGCTGGGAAGGCACAACGAGTTGTGGTTCGTCAGTTGCTTTCTGACCGTCCACAGGGACTTCAGCATCTTCTTCGAGGTTCGCCAGTTCGCAGTACTGGTCGTAGAGGATTGTAGTGGATTCCGGAGGCGGCTCGTTGAACACAGCCCGCAGAATACCCGCAGCTGTCCACGACTTCACGACAACCTCTGCCGAGGTTGTATCGATGGCTTCGGCAAGGTAACGGTATTTACGGTCACGACGAACCTTCAGCCTTCCGTCGAGCAGTTGCTTGGTCGCATCACCTGCGTCGCTGGTGGTGAATAGCTCTTCGATGTGTGCACCCCAAGCCTTCTTGGCCTTCTGCTTGATGCATGATATGATGAACATATCGGCCGGCTGAAAGCAGTGAGTCTGCTTCTTGGGGATCTGAACAATTGAGATGTTCTCACAAGCCAAGCCCACCTCTTCAGTAACATGCTGCGTCGCAGCGTCGAGGATCAGGACGGCCTTGTGTGTTGTTGGTAAACTGTGTTCGACGCGGATGCGAGCCACTACGATTTTGAACTCGCTCAACCATTCCGCGAACGTTGCCTGGCATTGGAAGTGGGATCGTTCGGAATGTTGCTGCATGATTTTGGCGTGAGGCTGGCCTTCTGGAACGGCATGAACAGCAGTGGTCTTTCCTTGCCAGATCAGCTGCATCAGGTGAATCTGGCCGTCGGCGGAGCTCAAGACAGAGCAGGTGAATCCCATCTTGTTGCTCGCCACCGCGATGTTTTTCTTCTCACCTCTTTTAACGCGTTCCCACGTCCACTGCTGGTTGCTGTTGTCCAAATGCACGAAGAATTCGTCCATGTTGAACAGGAGGGCTTTACACGAACGAATGGTGTCGAAGACCCGACCCAGGATCCGTTGTTCTTCTGCTAGGAGTATGTGTTTCGGCCCACGTGTCTCTGGTTGAAAGTAGCGGCGGTGCTCTTCCCAGAACTTCTTCCAGCGCTGGACAACACGTTCACCCACCTTGTTGTCCGGATGGAGGCCGTTCCAGCGCCGGGCTGCTTGAGCAGCCGATGTTTGTCGTGCCATGTCGGTGAGTGCTTTGATGTCATCTGGGGCAAGTGTTGAACGGGTCTTTGTTGCTTTCGTCACTTCGTTGGCGTGGGTCTTTGCAGCTTTGATGTCAGGTGGTTCGGTGAAGCGATCCATTCTTCTTTTTTGCCGGTGTTGGCCTCGATTTCAGGGTTATCCTGGAGTGGAGGTTGGTGATGTGTTTAGCTGGAAACATGACCATGTGTTGTCGGAGTTAATTTTGTCGACTTTAATTATGTCGTTTTTATTTTTTTCGCCCGACCAAATCCGACATAATTAAAAACGACATAATTACCGCCTGCACTGTATGGGAATGTCTCCTGGCTTTTAAACGTGTCTCCCGTCGTTTCAGAGTGTCTCCCGCCCCTAAGAATTCTCCGTCGGCTACTCACTCCTGCATTAGGAGAATGCTGCTACTGCAAGTTTCACTGGAATACAGAAAAGGGGGAAAAACAAGGGTCTAACGTACGATGGGGTAGCCTCCCGAGATAGCCACCATGTGTGAGAGAATAGGCTATCCCAGGAGGTCACGGGGGGACGGAGGGTGGGAACCCCAAATCTCCCGGACCTCGCCACTAAAGCGGCGGAAACAAAGCTAGTGATAACCCTCGCGCGAGGGTAACAGGGGCCGCACGGCCTCGAATACAAACAGCAGGGAGGGTGGGAGGAAAAGATTTTCCCCGCCAGCCAGCCCAAAGGAACCTGAAGTTCGTTCGTAATGCCTTGTGGAATTCCCTCGATGAATCGCAAGAATTCTCCGTCGGCTACTCACTCCTGCATTAGGAGAATGCTGCTACTGCAAGTTTCACTGGAATACAGAAAAGGGGGAAAAACAAGGGTCTAACGTACGATGGGGTAGCCTCCCGAGATAGCCACCATGTGTGAGAGAATAGGCTATCCCAGGAGGTCACTCCACCAGACCCATATCGCCAGTAAGGAAGTCCCGGACCGCCAGTGACATGTCCGAGATGTTCTTCTTGGTGAGCGACTCAACCGGCACCCGCGATGGCAGATCAGCGGGATTGCCGGCGCTCTTCACCCAGCGCACTCCTAACGCAACTTGGAGCCGCTGCAAACACAACAAAGCATTCACTATCGCATCGTTCAGTGTCTGCGACCGCAGACACGCGCCCTTTCGAGCCACTCCCTTCACGGACGTATTGTCCACGATCACCGTCACCGTGGAACCGCGGTACGTCGGCGGGATCGCCTTCACGGACCTCTCGAACGCCAGAGCTTCGAGCTCGTTGATGTGCAGGCGCTTTTCCGCCCTGTTCCAGCGAGCACCGACAACCACCATGTTGTTTGTGCCTACATCAACGAGCACTCCTCCCCATCCGTCCAAACTGGCGTCCACAAACACTGCCAACTCCGGAGTTCGTGCGGCTACCGGCACGGTACGCTGGCGCACGACCCGCCGAAGCCAAACCAGGAGAGACCGTCGAATGCCGTCGGACAACGCTACCATCTCGTCAGCACCTCTCTCGCCGCGGTTGAGGGCATTCGTCAGCCGCCGAAAGAACTTCAAGACGAAATAAAACTCGCCTACGAACACGCCTGCTATTGCCGATGCGTGCAGGAGACGGCCAGCTAGGGACTCTAACTCAGCGGCGGACATCGAACCAGCCTCGACACCCTGCTCGGCACGCCGCAAGCGTGACCTCATCTTCCCAGAGACACCGACCGTCCGGTCGGCGTGATGCCAATCGACGCCGATGAACTCGTAGCGCTTTGCCGCTGTCATCGTGTCCGCGGCCTTCCACGTAATGTGGGCTTGCGTCGCCAGGGCGTCCAAGTCCGTAGTCGCCGCCAACACCTGGTCGCGTGGCCCCGCGTACCTGATGTTGTCCACCCAGATGTGGACTAACACCTCCGAAGGCGCCGCGTGCTCGCTGACGACGTAATCCGGGTGTCCAGCCGCCGTCGAGGCCAAAGTGTGCATCAGTTCCGGAGCACAAGAATGACCCATCGGCAGCCTTGTCAACTGCCACCAGCGGCCCGCACTGTCCTGAAACGAGAACAATGCTCGTGAAGATGGCGGGATCTCGATGCCGTAAAAGCCGCACCGAAAGTCCCGCGTGGAGCCACACTCCCGGTCGACCGCGTGGAGATACTCCGACACGTGGCAGAGCGGGACGTGGGCTTGGTACCCGTCTGTCTCAACCGTCGCATTTGCGTCATACGTCCAGAGGATGAACCGTTGACGCAGCTTGCCCTCCTTTTCCTCCACGACGGTGAAGGGCACATTAAGAGGGCCTCCGGGCTCGCTGCTGCGTTGGGCGATGCCGTGCTCCTCAAGTTCGAGAGCGTGCGCAGCCTCGAACCGAGACGGGCGACATTCAGACGACCCCGTCACGCCACGCACTTGCGGATAGAACGTTCGTGCCCACGTGGCATCAAATCGTGCTCGCGTCTGTGGGTTCATCCGACGTCGGAGAACATCAACCTTCATTGGCGGGACTGAGTCGACGTGCAGCGGCGCCGCCTTCTCTTCCTCGGTCCTCGGAAGACGCGTCCGTTTGCCCCTGCGAAGGATCGAATGGCGTTGGTGCTGCTGTACGAAACAGCCCGGATCGGGACTCGACTGGTCGGCTGCGAAATGCCGCTGCGCCCCGCCTGGCGTCTTCTTCTTCAGAGGTACATCGTCACCTCCCCGGTCTGCAGTACCCGCGCCAACGCCACCGGGTTTGTCGTGTACCGGATCGTCATGTTGGTGACCGTCGGGTCCGCATCGTCGGTGTGTTTCGCCAGGCGCGAGATGAGGTGCGCCGGGAAGGGGGCCCCGTTGGCCTTCGCGTCCATCAAGTGCTCCACGGCCCCCCGCTTGATCGAATGAGCGGAATACGGCCGCATCGTCTCGTCCGCGTCCATCAGCCTGCCGAACTGCTGCGTGGACAACGGGCACAACTGGCTGAAGCTGCCCATGCTCAGCAACAGTGCCGCAATCTCCTGTGTCAGCGGTCCACGGACCGCCACCACCTTGCTCCTGCAGAAGGGGTTGCTCCTGCGGCCTTTCGGCAAACCCTTCCAGTCGACCACGATCTCGACGCTCGTGATCAACGGGAAACAAACCCGCGGCAGGGTACGAACGTCGTCCCAACGCGATGCCGTCTTCCAAGCAAGCAGGACAGCCGCACATACCTGGGGGACCTGCCGGAAAGCCCACTTCACCAAAACCTCCCTCGGCACCGGGGGGGCCTGTTCCAGGGGGATACTGCCCCCCGACCCACGGAGGACCGTGGCCAAAGACAACAGGGGGCGGGCATCCACCCCAATGTGGCCAAACACCGCCGACAGCAGGCGGGTGTACGACAACATCCCCTGGGGCTCGACCATTGTGGCCATCACGAACCTCGTTGCCGAATCCGGATCCGTCGCCAGGCCCTGCGAATCCGCCCATACCTGGAAGCGGCGCCACAAATTCTGCCGGTCCCGCACCGTCGAATCCGCCCACGTCTGGCCAACGAAATGGCGCATGCGGATTACAGCCTGCTCCGACGAAACCGCACTCTCTCGGTGCTTCGCCAACACACTGCGCGAGACCTGGGCTCCAACCTTGCTGGCCACGAGGTCGAATATCTCCTTGCCTATTGTTGAGGTTGCCGGGAACTTTTGCGGGAAACGTGATGCCAACTGCCCGACGGCCGCGGTCGAGGATCCTCGACATAGCGAAAATCTGATTTTCGCGTTTGCGGCCGTATGCAGGGTCGGGGTTGGGGTTGGTTGTTGCACGGGGACGGCTTGTACTGGCAGTGGGAGAGCAGACTCCCGGAGGCCCCGGGGGAGGGCCAGTCACTTTCCCCCGGGCTTCGCGTTTCCCTGGCCCCAGGTGAAGCCCTTCTTGCCGCCTTTGCCGCCACCACGAGGACGAGCGTCCCACTTCCCCTTCTTCGCCATTGACGCCTCCACCCTGGCCGCCGCCTTGACCATCGGGTCGTCTGATGCCTGCGCCAACTCACGCATTATCTGCGCGCGCGGCAACTGCTTCGTGCACCAGTAGTGGTGCAACCGCACCTCCTGCAGGAGGTCGTTCCCCAGGCGCACAATTTCCGGGTTGTACACCCAGCCGCCGCCCTGCGCGACTCCGTTGATCCAGTCCCGAAGCCGCCGGAAACTGTCTGTCAAGGATTCGCTCTGCGCCCCTGACACGTACTTCAGGCGTAGATCCCTGACCAGGCCGGCGACGTCGGTCGCCATGGCCTCTTCCCAGCCACGAACGTCTGCAGCGTCCTCGGGGTACCCGGCGATCACCGGCTTCGCGTCCAATTGCATCATCGGCATTTCGCTTTCCGCCACCGCGGGTGCCCCCTGCAGCGGAGCGGGATCCGCGGCCTGCGCTGCGGGCTGGCCACGGGCCTGCTGCTGCAGATCAGGCTGGCTCACCTGTGCCTGCAGCGCCTGCACCTGTTGCTGCATCTGCTGCAGCATCACCACCATGTGCTGCTGCTGCTGCTGTTGCGCCTGCACCTGCTGCTGTTGTTGCAGAATCATCTGCCGCAGCTGCTCCTGCACGCTCCCGGATGCTCCTGGCACTGACGGCGGTGCTACACCAACCCGAAGAACCGCCTCACGCACTGCCTTCGCCTCCTCTGTCTCGCTGTAATACAGCATCGCGAGCAGGCGCCCAAGATCGAGCTCTTCCAGACTCGCCGCCGGAACAGCCAGGACGTCGGCCGTCACGGCCCTCGCCTTCTCCACGGTCTTATCGTCAAGAGGACCGAAGTGTTCCTCCCCGAACTTCTCCAGCCGATGCCTCGTCAGCCGCATCTTCTCTGCCGGCTCGCTCTTGAACCGGGCCTCCCACGAAGCCCTGAGACGGGCGGGAAACCTCGCCTCATAGCGATCCCCCTGCGGCAGCGGCGACGACATGGTAGAGAAATAGCTTTTAAAAAGATTTTCCCCGCCAGCCAGCCCAAAGGAACCTGAAGTTCGTTCGTAATGCCTTGTGGAATTCCCTCGATGAATCGCAAAACGTGTCTCCTGGGGCAGGAGACATTCTGAGATGCTGGGAGACATTCTTAGATGGTCGGAGACATTCTCAATCGGTGGGAGACACTTGTTGCAGGTGAGAGACATTTGCCTTGAGAATGTCTCCTGGCGTATGGGAATGTCTCCTGGCTTTTAAACGTGTCTCCCGTCGTTTCAGAGTGTCTCTCAATTTTAGACTTTGTGTTGCTAAAACCCCAATGACCTGCTGTTTGGTCGTTACGCTGAAACATTCCCACGATGAATCGTAAAAAACGTGTCTCCTGGGACAGGAGACATTCTGATCATGCTGGGAGGAATTTGCTGTGGGATCGTTGCTCACGTAGCACGCATGAAAGGAAGGGAAACTCGTTCAATGGTCGTTCGCGAATCCACTGAATACATGGTAACTTGCGAGATGGAAGAAAAGGTCTCACCAAGGTTGGAGAAACAACCCGGTGAAGTCACTTTCCTACCACCACACCGCCAGTGAAAAACTGCCTCACCGCGCGTGTAATGTCAGCCACGGACTGTGGTGTAAATACAGATAAAGGCACCCGCGATGGGAGATCTGCCGGATTCCCAGCGCTACGAACCCAGCGTACCGAAACGGCACATCCGAGTCCGCGAAGATGCTCGAGAGCACTGACAACGGCATTGTTCAAAACGATGCTTTTGGTATTGTCTACAACCACGTCGACCCGGCCGCCTCCCACGGAGTCGGGAACTGAGTGCACGACCAGCTCGAAAGCTTTCGCCTCGAGCTCGTTGATGTGCAGCATGGACTCAGATTCAGACCAGGAAGCACCTAGGATGCTCATCTCCCCGGTCCCTGAGTTCACGAGCACGCCACCCCACCCCTTTTTACTCGCATCAACAAACACTGTGAGCGAAGGAGGACCTGTCCGCTTTGGAATCTCCCTCGGCTTCAACACCGAGTCAATCCAATCGCGCAGGGACGCGCGCACTGAGGGAGGCACGGACAGCACATCTGAATTGAGCCTCTCTCCCCTGTTGAGGGAGTTTGTGACTCTTCTCAGGAATTTCAAAGAGAAGTAAAAACTACCGGGGAAGACACCTGCCACCGCTGAAGCGTGCAACAGGCGTCCACCGAGAGTCTCCAGCTCACCAGCCCGCATTGTCGCTGTCTGCGACAAAGAATATCGGGAGGCAATGAGGCGACGTCTTTGTTTTCGACTAACAACAACCCGATGGGCCCTGTGGTCCCAGTCAACCCCAATGAACTCGTAAGAGGACGAGGCAGAGCGAGAGTCGGATTCCTTCCATGTCAGACTACAAGCCTCAGCCGTTTGGTCCAATCGTGCTGTGGCCGCTCGGACCTGCCGCTGCGAGCCAGTGTAACGGATGTTGTCGATCCAAACATCCACTGTCACGGCGGTTTCGGCGAAGCACGGTTGAACGTATTCGGGGTGACCAGCCGCCGTCGCGGCCAGGGTGTGCATTATTTCTGGGGCACAAGAATGCCCCATGGGGAGCCTGGTTAACTCCCACCACGAGCCGTCGCTGGCGCAAAAACGGAACAAATGTCTGGCATACTCCGGCACCTCAATGGCAAAGAAGCCAGTTCTGAAGTCGCGGGTAGACCCGCAGTCCTGATGTATTGCCGGAAGGTACGCCGAGATATGTCCGAGCGGGACTTTGGCCTCGTAGCCAGAATCCTCGGCAACACGGTTGGCATCAAGCGCCCAGAGGATGAAGCGTTGTCGGAGTCCGTCATCCTTCTCCTCTACAACAGTAAACGGGACACAAACAAAAGGGCCAGGACCGCCGGCCGACCGCGCGACTCCACATTGCACGAGCTTTTCCGCGTGAGCTACCGAAAACGATGAAGGCGAGCCAAAAGATCGAGGCGACGACTGATCGGGGTTGAACGTTAAGTTCCAAACTTGGTCAAAGCGTTCGCGCGTGTCATCGTGCATCCGATCCCGAAGCTTTTCGACTTGCATCGGTCCCACCGGCGCGACGTGCAACGGAGAAGCCCGCTCACGCTCGGTTCTGGGGAGCCGGGTCGTACCCCCCCGCCGCAGCACCGAGTGCCTCATCGAGGGGTCACTCCTGGTGAACGCTTCTACAACAGATTCGAGATTCGCCCCGTCTCGAGGGCACGGGCCATGGCGATATGGTTCCCCCCGTACCGGATTGTTACATCCGACAGCGCTGTGCCGCTTCTTTCTTCGTGCTTCGATATTCGGTCGACGAGATAAGGCGGAACGGGGTCGGCCAGGCCACTGACCATTCTGTCCAGAATGTGCGTGACCGCCCCGCGTTTGATGGAGTGGGCGGTGAATCCTGTCATCGTTGGAGTGTTGCCCCACATCCTGTCCAAGGCAGATGTTGTCACTTTCGTCAACGGGTTGAATGGGGCAAGGTTCCGAAAGAGTGCCGCGATCTCGTCTGTGAGGGAGCCGAGAAGAACCACGTACCTCGATGCTCGGAACGGGTTTTTCTTCCTGCCCTTTGGCGTCTGAAACCAGTCGATGATTATCTCCTGTGTTTCCACCAACAAGAACTGCTCCGACGAAAGGCTCGCCGCCTCGGCCCACCGAGCCGCCGACTTCCATGCTACCAGAAGGGCCAAACGCATTTCTGGGGTTTGTCGTGAAGCCCACGTCAACAGCCTCTCTCTGTCCATCGGGAGCGCCTGGTTTTCCGGAACTGACGCCCCCGCCCCACGTAGTGCAGCAGCCATCGTCCGGAGCGGCTGGTTGGTCAGGCCCATCGCCCCGAACGAAGCGGACAGGGCCTTCGAGTAACCCAGAAGACCCTGTGGTCGAACTCCCGTCGCTGCCACGAAGAGGCAAGCCGAATCGGCATTCATCGGGAGCCCTCTGGCAGACGTCCAAGTTTGCAACCGGCGCCAGAGGTTTCGTCGCTCTTTCAGCGTCGAGTGCGCCCACATCTTCTCCACATGGCCTACAAGCCGAGAACATGCCTCCGCCACCGTGATTGAAGCCTCCTGTGTCGTACCAGTACGGCGTGTGCCTCCAAGCGCCTCCTTCGCCACCAGCTGATGTACCGCCTCCCCAATTAGGGTGTTGGGAAGTTCCGTCGGAGTCGAAATGGGAAGGGTCCCCGAGAGCCTGTGACGGAATGGGGAAGCGACTAGCTGAGGTCGAGATTGCATTTGGAACAATGGGGGAGAACGCCGCGGTACCGCAACTCTTGGAGTGAACTGCATGAAGATCGGGGGAGCTGTTGACGATGGGTGGGGAGGATTTGCTACTGGCACAATTACGAAAGGCCGGGGGTCGGCCAGTCATTTGCCCCCGGCCTTTGCGTTAAAATCCAACGGATAGCTTTTTCACGTAGCACGCATGAAAGGAAGGGAAACTCGTTCAATGGTCGTTCGCGAATCCACTGAATACATGGTAGCTTGCGAGATGGAAGAAAAGGTCTCACCAAGGTTGGAGAAACAACCCGGTGAAGTCACTTTGGGGGAAAGGGAGGGTGGGAAAAAATCCAACGGATAGCTAGGAGAAACAACCCACTACCTGTGTTGTTCGTACGTGCACTTCCGCACCTCCTCTGTACACAAATTCCCTCAGTGGGGTGCTGCAAGAATTTGCTGTGGGATCGTTGCTCACGTAGCACGCATGAAAGGAAGGGAAACTCGTTCAATGGTCGTTCGCGAATCCACTGAATACATGGTAACTTGCGAGATGGAAGAAAAGGTCTCACCAAGGTTGGAGAAACAACCCGGTGAAGTCACTTTCCTACCACCACACCGCCAGTGAAAAACTGCCTCACCGCGCGTGTAATGTCAGCCACGGACTGTGGTGTAAATACAGATAAAGGCACCCGCGATGGGAGATCTGCCGGATTCCCAGCGCTACGAACCCAGCGTACCGAAACGGCACATCCGAGTCCGCGAAGATGCTCGAGAGCACTGACAACGGCATTGTTCAAAACGATGCTTTTGAGGCATGCACCCTTGCGGGCCACCCCCTTAACTGTGGTATTGTCTACAACCACGTCGACCCGGCCGCCTCCCACGGAGTCGGGAACTGAGTGCACGACCAGCTCGAAAGCTTTCGCCTCGAGCTCTATATATATATATATATATATATATATATATATATATATATATATATATATATATATATATATATATATATATATATATATATATATATATATATATATATATATATATATATATATATATATATATATAGTTGATGTGCAGCATGGACTCAGATTCAGACCAGGAAGCACCTATACACTGTACACAAATTCCCTCAGTGGGGTGCTGCAACATTTAAACGTGTCTCCCGTCGTTTCAGAGTGTCTCCCGCCTCTAAAATGTGTCTCCCGGGGCAGGAGACATTCTGAAATGGTGGGAGACATTCTCAGATGGTCGGAGACATTCTCAATCGGTGGGAGACACTTGTTGCAGGTGAGAGACATTTGCCTTGAGAATGTCTCCTGGCGTATGGGAATGTCTCCTGGCATTCAAACGTGTCTCCCGTCGTTTCAGAGTGTCTCCCGCCCCTAAAACGTGTCTCCTGGGGCAGGAGACATTCTGAGATGCTGGGAGACATTCTTAGATGGTCGGAGACATTCTCAGACGGTGGGAGATTTGTTAACACTACAACCCAAAGTGGAGAAAAATATCTGAGCCCACCGCTCTGAAAGTGGGGGGGGGGGGGCTCATACAAAGTTTCACCAAATAATAAAACACCTTCCCTTTGCTGTCAAGAGCCTAGGAGTGATGTTTTGTCAAGTGTCCGGGTCAGCATTGAGCTGTTCATCTACCGTGGTCGGAACACGATGGGACAGACAGAAACTGGGGCTTTCGGCCAAGAAGCTGCAAGAAGATGGTGGATCGGCATCGTAGACGCGGAATGGCTAGTTAAGTCTGACTGTTAGTTTGGCTTTTAGGCTGACTTCGGTCTGACTTTTTGTCCGGCTTTGACTCGAGCTTTCATCGCTTTTTTCTGGCCGTTGGTCAGGGCTTCAATCCGGCGTTGATCTAGCCTTTAGTCTGGCTTTAAGGCTGTCTTGAGTCTATCTTTCATCGTTTTGATATCTGGCAGTTGGTCTTGCCGTTAGAGCTTCAGCCCGGCTTTGTTCTAGCTGCCTTTAGTCTGTGGCTTGAGTCTAGCTAGTGCGGGTTGGCTTTGCGTGATGCGGTTGACCGTGACACTCTTGTCCCGGAGCGAACTTCCTCTTTCTTCTACTGACGGGTCGAATCCCTTCGTTATGCTGAACCAACTCTTGACAGGCGCGGTGCTGAACGCGACGTTTGGGTCCATCATTGAACTGATCATCTATTTCATCTCCCTCAACAAGGGCTTGAACGAGCTCGTCGTCTCGGCAACGACGGGCGCCCTCCTCGCCTGCATGCTGCTGCTGCCTGGGCTATCGATGATCGCGGGCGGCGCTCGATACAAGGAGCAGCGATTCAACAGAAAAGCCGGCAACGTCAGCGCTGTGATGCTCTTCGTCGCCGTGGCCGGGCTGTTCATGCCGAGCATCTACTACAACATCTTCCGCAGGTACACCTCCGTTTCTTTTTCGTATACGCACCTGCTTTGTAGGAAATACCTGAGGAGGCTGCCAGTTGCGAAATATCAAATATAGCGTGGTACTCATCAGCACGCCGATTACTTACTCCCCACTATCGCAACCATATTCCAGCATCAAAGGAAAGGTAAATGTGCTGTGGCCCACACGAAACACAGGCAGTACTAGGTTGGGAGTGGCGGGCGTAAGCGTTCAACAAAAAAAGACTCCCTTTGTAGTAAACCCCGTACACGTATATTATTTACTTAATTATTAGTAAATAATACACGGGAAAGCAAATAATAAACGAATCGATTTATGAAACGGGTTTGCGGGAAGTAAATAATATCCGTGAGTAAATAATATCCGTGTATACGGGGTTTACACGATACCACCAATGGGAAAGAGGTGAGGAATTCCTCACCTCTGTGTGCGGGATTTAGTATTGTTTTCTCCCGCCCGGGCATCCGTCGAAGTAAGCACAAGCCAGCCCCTCAAGTATTTTCAGTGCTTTCACAAGCTTGCAACGGGTTGCCCTGCAACGGCTGCGTAGCATCGTGTACCGTGTGCAAGCAAGAGCTTCTGCCCCTATCAGCTTTTGACAGTAGTGTCGTGCGCTACCGTGGCTGTAACGGGGGAGCCTGCGAAACGGCTAAATAATGGCAGCAGGGTACGCAAAATGAATAACCTCGTTTCACGTGCCTGGCACGTTAGAATCGACACAGAACCTGTGTTCGATGAACACAGTTTGGTGAACAAGTCTGGTGCCAGCACCCGCGGTAGTTCCAGCACCAAAATCGCGTGTATTAATCCCGATGTTCGTGCGCACTTCCTTCAAAAGCCTGTCATCTAAAACGGGTGTAGTGAGGATAGTACGCTGCGCCATCGATCGGGGGTTGCTCTTGCACGAATTGCATTTGTTGGACGCAAAACTGTTCGTGCGCGCCACCTCGAACCTT
Source organism: Diplonema papillatum (assembly GCA_030068145.1). Classification (NCBI taxonomy): domain Eukaryota; phylum Euglenozoa; class Diplonemea; order Diplonemida; family Diplonemidae; genus Diplonema; species Diplonema papillatum. The sequence goes on along the minus strand of JAPJBO010001195.1, from coordinate 12,694 downwards.
TTCGCGCAGGTACCGCACGGCGTGCGACCACTGCGAAGTGTACACGCAAGACACTCCGGTCGGGAAATCGGTGGGCAAGTTGTCGGAAGACGGGTACTTCCGGTGCGCTTCGTGCAACTGCACCGACCACGACTGCGAGACGGATCCGGTCTACACCGAGAAGATGGAGCCGATGATGTACGCGGTTGCGGTGCTGCTTCCGTATAGACCTGTGTACGATGAGCACAATTTGGTGGACAAGTTTGGTGCTGCTGCTGTTTGTGCGCACTTCCTTCCCTGTTTTCTTCATCTACGAATTGCATTTGTTGGACACGAAACTAAACCACAATGAAACGCTACAAAACTGTTCGTTGCGCGCCACCTCGAACCTATTCACGCAGGTACCGCACGGCGTGCGACCACTGCGAAGTGTACACGCAAGACACTCCGGTCGGGAAATCGGTGGGCAATTTGTCGGAAGACGGGTACTTCCGGTGCGCTTCGTGCAACTACACCGACCACGACTACGAGACGGACCCGGTCTACACCGAGAAGATGGAGCCGATGATGTACGCGGTTGCCGTGCTGCTCCTGCTGTGCTACTTAGTCGGGCTCATCTTCACGCTGCACACGCACTCGTTCATCTACGACGAAGAGTCCTCTGACGGGGAAGGCGACGAAGAGCTGGAGTACGACCGGACGCTCTACGGCACGCACGCCCCTGTGTACCCCACGAAGCCGCACGGATCTGCCAGCGAGTCGCCGCCTGCGGAGGGCAACCCGCTCGTCGCGAACCCGTGGGAAATCGAGGCGGCCGCCGCTGGCGGCGGGGCCGCAGCAGCGGAGGGTTCGAAGGCGGACGCGGCCGCGCACCACGGCCACGGGCCGCAGTGGTCGACGAGGGTCTGCATCGCGGTCATGGTGTCGGGGACGGTGTGTTTCGCAGTGTGCTCGGAAGCGCTCGTGGATGCTCTAACCCCGTCACTGGACAAAATGGGCATCACAGAGAATTTCGCCGGCTTGACGATGATCGCGCTGATCCCGTGCATCGCGGAGTTCTCGAACGCCATCCAGTTCGCTCTGCAGGACAACATCAAGCTCTCCCTCGAGATCGGCAACATCGCCGCGATCCAGATGGTGTTCGTGCAGATCCCGCTGCTGACCTTCGGCTCGGTCATGCTCGGCAAGCGGTACCCCACCGACGGCTTCGTCCTCCTCTACCCCAAACTCAACCTCTGCGCCGTGTTCATCGCCGTCCTCGTCCTCACCTACGTCCTTGTCGACGGCTCCAGCAACTACTTTCAAGGCGTCATTTTAGTATGCTCCCTCCCCAGCGGGCGCCCCCTTTTTTTGCCCTTCAGTGTGTTGTGCACGCTGAAAAGAGGTGCAAAGTTCCCAACCTGAAAATAAAGCACCGTAGCTTACGAGTGGAAAAACGACCAGCAAGAGCAAACGAAACGAAGCGCCTGTCTTTTTTTAGTACACCGAACCCCTCCTAGTAGACTGTGATATAGACCGAAGAATACAGCCCCAGGCAATTCAATGCAGCTTTAGGGAACAGGGATGGACCTGGTAGACCGTGGTGGGACTGTGATACGAGATGGGATGGACCTGGTAGACCGTGGTGGGACCGTGACTCACGGTGAGAAACAGCGGCAAGCAACTCGATGCGGTTTAGGAGATAGGTATGGACCTGGTAGCCCGTGGCGGACCGTGATTCACTGCGATAGGAGATGGGGATGGACCTGGTGGACCGTGGCGGACCGTGATTCACTGCGAGAAACAGCGGCAAGCAACTCGATGCGGTTTAGGAGATAGGGATGGACCTGGTAGACCGTGGCGGACCGTGATTCACTGCGATAGGAGATGGGGATGGACCCGGTGCCGTGGCGGACCGTGATTCACTGCGATAGGATGGACCTGGTAGACCGTGGCGGACCGTGATTCACTGTGAGAAACAGCAGCAAGCAACTCGATGCAGTTTAGGAGATAGGGATGATAGGGATGGACCTGGTAGACAGTGGCGGACCGTGATTCACTGCGATAGGAGATAGGGATGGACCTGGTAGACCGTGGCGGACCGTGATTCACGGCGATAAACAGCGGCAAGCAATTCGATGCAGTTCGGGAGACAGGGACGGACCGGCTTATCCACGTGCTTACAATCACGCGGGTTGCCTTCCTACAACGGATGGCGAAGGCTTAACACACGCAGGGCACAGCGTGTTTGGCTGGGTCGGCCAGAATCCCGAACCCGCAAAATGAGCTTTTGTTTCCGGGGTGCGCCCGTCAGATCCCAAAACACGCGAACACACACCCACACAGCTCACCATTTACGTGATCACGCTGCTGGTGTTCTACTACGTTCCCGAAGATCTCGCAGAAGAGCTCTAGTCCTAGCCGGTTTTCGATATAACACCGGACACCCCCAACAAGCTGTCAACATCATCTCGGAATTGCCGTTTCTTTTGAGAGAGAGGTGCTTCTCCGCGTTGGTAAGGGCCGCGGAGACAGCGGCTCCTAAAAGAGGCGTCTTAGCTGTTTAAGTTGCACGGGCGTGCATCTAAAAGTGAGAGTAAGGTGAACACTGTTACCTTGCGGTCGCAGTGTGTCCACCCGACTCTTGATCTTGCTCTTCAAACTTCTTCAACCCTCTCCGACAGGGGACATGTGAGACGATGCCAGAAAACCCCCCCCTCCCCTTTGCACTAATACAATACTTTTTTTTCGACGTCACCACTTCCTGGCCCCGAAACCCCATGTGGGCCCATTCGTAGGCCTTCTGAGGCCCCTTTACCTCCACTTAACCCGCAGAAAACCGTTTAGGGCCCGTTTTCGGCCGCACAGACAGGGCTTCGGGGCCGGCATACAGTATAGGATGACGTCAAAAAAAATGTTTTATTAGTGCAAAGGGACAGCGGATTATTACCCGGGCGGGCCAACTGCCCACTACTTTCGCCAAAATTTTGGTGGGTGGGTCCCCCCCCCCCTCTGGTGGGAATATTTTTTCCCCAAAACTGCATGAAGATTTTCCGACGGAAACCCACTGTTGCATCAATGTAATGGCCCAAATCTGACCGAAAACCGCTGTTACATCAATGTAATGGGCCAAATCTGGCGGGAAACCACTGTTACATCACTGTAATGGGCCGAATTTCACAGAAACCCACTGTTACATCAATGTAATGGCCCAAATCTGACCGAAAACCACTGTTACATCGTCACAGGCTAAAGTTGCTACCACCACACTTCGCCCGAACTTTGCTTTGCTTCACCCTACCACACCACACTTCACCGGAACTTAGCTTCGCCCGGACTCAGCTGCCCGAACTTTGGTTCACTGGATTCCGTGGAACTTGGCTTCGCCCGAACTTTTCTTCGCCCGAACTCAGCCGTGCTTCACTCGTCACCCGAACTTTGCTTCGCCCGAACTCAGCTGCGCCCGAGCTTTGCTTCGCCCGAACTTTTGGTTCACCAGAATTTTGCATCACCCAAACTTAGCTGCGCCCGAACTTTATTTCCCGAACTTTAACTCCAGTCTCGCCCCGCGCCGACCTTTAGCCGAGCGCACGCACTCGGGGGTTGTTCGTTTTCGGGGACTGATGTGCCCGAACGCGCGGTTTTTGGGTTACCTTGGGTAATTTGAGTCAGTCTACGGTATGACTCTACCAGAACTTTGCTTCAGAACGAAGGAACAAGTCATCGAGTGAGTATGGGTCCCCGAGTCTATTTTGAACCGATCTCTTCATCGGAGCTGAGGGCGAGCAAAACTTCGTTGAAAAAGATCTGCAACGTGGCAGGCAAACCGCTGGAACGCAACGTGCACTCGTCTTTTTTGGGTTACAGCGCACGGCGGGCACAAGAGCGTACAGTTCAGTTCAGTCTGCTATGCTTAGCCGCCTAAATGTAAGCCCCATTCCGATCCCAGGCATTCGGAACCCAGCTGTAAGACTCTGAAGGGGAGTAGTCGGTGCCGGCACATGGTTGTTGTCCATCCCCACCCGGACTCCTCTGTCAACGAGTCCCGAACAACCAACAAGTCAGTATCACCCCTCGTCGAATTTGATGTAATGGGCCGAATTTCACAGAAAACCTTTGTTACATCAATGTAATGGGCAGGATTTGACCGAAAACCACTGTTACATCAATGTCATGGGCCAAATTTGACGGAAAACCACTGTTACATCAATGTAATGGGCAGAATTTGACGGAAAACCACTGTTACATCGATGTAATGGCCCAAATTTGACAGAAAACCACTGTTACATCAATGTAATGGGCAGAATTTGACCGAAAACCACTGTTACATCGATGTAATCGGCAGAATTTGACGGAAGACCACTGTTACATCGATGTAATGGGCAGAATCTGACGGAAAACCACTGTTACATCGATGTAATGGGCAGAATCTGACGGAAAACCACTGTTACATCAATGTAATGGCCCAAATTTGACGGAAAACCACTGTTACATCAATGTAATGGGCAAATTTGACCGAAAACCACTGTTACATCGATGTAATGGGCAGAATTTGACGGAAAACCACTGTTACATCGATGTAATGGGCAGAATTTGACGGAAAACCACTGTTACATCGATGTAATGGGCAGAATCTGACGGAAAACCACTGTTACATCAATGTAATGGCCCAAATTTGACCGAAAACCACTGTTACATCGATGTAATGGGCAGAATTTGACGGAAAACCACTGTTACATCGATGTAATGGGCAGAATCTGACCGAAAACCACTGTTACATCGATGTAATCGGCAGAATTTGACGGAAGACCACTGTTACATCGATGTAATGGGCAGAATTTGACGGAAAACCACTGTTACATCAATGTAATGGCCCAAATTTGACCGAAAACCACTGTTACATCGATGTAATGGGCAGAATTTGACGGAAGACCACTGTTACATCGATGTAATGGGCAGAATCTGACGGAAAACCGCTGTTACATCGATGTAATGGGCAGAATCTGACGGAAAACCACTGTTACATCAATGTAATGGCCCAAATTTGACCGAAAACCACTGTTACATCGATGTAATGGGCAGAATTTGACGGAAAACCACTGTTACATCGATGTAATGGGCAGAATCTGACCGAAAACCACTGTTACATCGATGTAATGGGCAGAATTTGACGGAAGACCACTGTTACATCGATGTAATGGGCAGAATCTGACGGAAAACCGCTGTTACATCGATGTAATGGGCAGAATCTGACGGAAAACCACTGTTACATCAATGTCATGGGCAGAATCTGACGGAAAACCACTGTTACATCAATGTAATGGGCAGAATCTTGACGGAAAACCGCTGTTACATCAATGTAATGGGCCAAATTTGACCGAAAACCACTGTTACATGAATGTAATGGGCAGAATCTGACCGAAAACCACTGTTACATCAATGTAATGGGCAGAATTTGACGGAAAACCACTATTACACCAATGTAACGGGCCGAATTTCACAGAAAACCACTGTTACATCAAAGGCGCAAAAACTGAAAAAGACAGTTTTTTGAACAGTCGGCCGAGAATGAAAGGGGCTTTTTTCTACTCCTTGGCCAAGGCGGCGGCAGCTGAGCTCCAAGAATCTACTGCTCGCGCAGCCGCGACACATGCCACACCTCCACCTGCCATTCAAATTAGCGCCGCGGACGTCAAGTATCGACACAAGGCATACCTGAACCTAGACAGGGAACGACAGGCCAGGGAAGCCTACTACCGGGCGGACAAGGACGGCAACACGACTCCGTTCGTTAGGCTGGTCAACGGCCGGACAATAAAGCGGCGCCGGCACTTGACGCCTCGGGCCGAACGGGAGATTCGCCAGCTGCGCACCGGGCATCACCCACTCATCCGGACGATGTACACCCCGGACATGCGCGCGCTCAGCACAGCCGAGCGCGCCCGAACCTTCCGCCCGTGCCCGATCTGCGGGTCGCTCACGACCAGCCCTGTGCTCCACCTGTTCAAGGCGTGCGCAGACGACGCGACCGCGCCCTTCAGGCTCGCGATGCGCAACCAGGTGGAACACCGCAACAAGGGCGGGTTCCCGAACGCGGCCGACGAACTGTGGTGCACCTTGTTCGAGTACCCCGAACTCGCGCTTGCATACCTGCAGCGTGCGGGAGTACTCCCGCACTACACCATCCTCGCATCCTCAGCGTCCGAGCCCGAGCTCCAGTCGACTCAAAGCGTGCTGGACGCCGCCTCAGACATCTCGTCACAGGCGGAAGACATGTCGGACGAGCAGACAGTTGAATCGCAGCAACCGGAAGGCGATCTGGTTATGGTGGCCGAAGCGGACGACTGGCGGCTCTAGAAGCTTCTACTCTGGCTGACTTTTACTCCTTTCCCTCCTTCCCAACACCCCTCCCACCTCTACCAAGGCCCCGCACAGCCCCGTGATAGAGTCACGGAGTGAGCCGCTTATCGAAGTAACAACCCCACACCGACGGACGAGAACCCGGAACGCCAGACCGGTGACCGGCAACCACAAACACAGCCGCCAGCCAGGGCGACAACAGAGAACCGGTTGTTACTTCGAGCTGAAGGAATGCCCACTCCTCACCAAACGACTAACAACTGTGTCGGAAACAAGGCCGGGGAGGCTGGTGAGAACCACTGTCACCAAACAACCAAACAGTTTTCTTTTGCCGCGGCGGCACCACGGATTCGTCACCCGGCCGTACAGGCCCCGATGGGGAGAAGCCGCGCAGGTGCTGGCGGCAACCAAGAAAAGCCCACCCGCAGCGACGCGAACGTAGTGGGAGGAAAGGCACCCCGAGCAATCGGAAGGAGCCACCCACAAGCACCCACAGACACGCAACCACCTACATAAGTACGCCGAAGTTCAAGAACTTGAAGACATGCAATGATGGAACCTCCGCTCAACTGAACCTAGTGGGCGTAGGGAAGCCACCGAGCGAAAAACGTACAATCAAGCAATCACTCTTTTCTTTCTGCTTTCACCCAAACCGGCAAACAAGCGGCCCAGTACAGCCGGCCTAACCTCGAAGCCGGCTCACAGAGCGGCTGTTCTTTACTTAGAATCGCGGTCCGTTGGGCCGGTGGAAAGGAAGGTGCCTGATGGAAAAAAAAAAAAAATTTTTTAGGGGTACACCTGGCTGAGTCGGTAGGACGAGGGACCAAATTACCTCTATGAGGTGAACAACGACGGTTCGAATCCCACTAGAGAGACTTTCCAGGCGTTCGGGGATAAGCTCCCGGAAGCAAGCCCTAGCTTCGATTCCTTGGAGGTAGGACCAAACAAACAACGGAGTAAACAGCGGGTACAATGAACCCCTGTACTACCTGCAGGATTAGGCCGTCTAGCCTCGCCTAGGCTGCAGTAAAAGTTCCGCCAGACAGAACAGAACAGAATTTTTAACCTAACCTAACCTGCCTAACCTGTGGACCTGTCACTCGTGCGCGTGTCTCTTGGCGCAAACGGGCTAGTAACGCCTGACCGTTCCGGATGCTGCTCTTCTGAGCGGCTGAAGGAACGGTGCTTGTTTTTCATTCATTCATTCATTCATTTTCCCCCCCACGGCCACCGACCAACCGCCGCAAGGCGGCAGCAGTAAACCGGCAGCACGACAACGGAGACGCAGGCGCCGACGAACAGCCGAAGCCCGCACGCCGACACGGACGCAGCCGGTCACCGGACCGAACAGCACCTGAGAACAATAAGAAAAGAGAGGGGAAAGAAAAGAAGGCAAACAAAAGTACCACCGCAGCAGCGCAACAGCGCCGCGACCGAACACGACTACCAACGAAGGGTAGACTCGGTGCACCGACAGCACACCCACCTGACCATAGGAAGGTCCAAAAGGGTGGAGTGAGCACTGGAGCGGTCACTGAGGCAGATAGGTAGCTGCAACACAAGAACAGTGCATTAGCAACCAAAACAAAAAAAGACAACCCTCCGGGCCGAGAGCGGACAATGAGCACGGGATAGAACAGCGTCAGAAACACCAGCCCGGTGTTTCCGACTGCCGGAGACGACCTGGCCAACGGACCGCACCACGCAGAGTGAGCACAGGAGCGGTCACTGAGGCAGACAGGTAGCTGCAACACAAGAACAGTGCATTAGCAACCAAAACAAAAAAAAGACAACCCTCCGGGCCGAGAGCGGACAATGAGCACGGGATAGAACAGCGTCGGAAACACCAGCCCAGTGTTTCTGACGCTGCCGGAAGCGACCAGGCCAACGGACCGCACCACGCAACAGCGCCGCAAAGCGAAACAGAGACAAGCAGCAAGCTCAAAGGCCCCGGAAGGAAGAACAAAGTAGAGGCAGGCGAAGCGCCCAACGGACCGCACCACGCAACAGCGCCGCAAAGCGAAACAGAGACAAGCAGCAACCAAACCAGCCCCCCCCGACCGAAGCGGAGGACCGACTCAACAGGCAAACCCTGGCACGCCAGGGTTTACCAACAGAAGTCAGAACACCGCCCGGAAGGGAGAGCCGCACAACAAGTCCAAAAAATACCCCCCACCAACTGCCGAAAAAGAAATACCTTTCCCTTACCTTGTCCCACAAAACCAGAACCAATAACAACGCCCCCCCCCCAAGCACGCAAGAGAAGCCGAGTCCTGCCAAAACAACAGACAACGTATTAACCCCCCGTTTCAGTGCTACACGCACCACGCTCAACAACAACCCACAAGAGCGAAGGCAGCAGGACGGGCAGCGGCAGCGAAACAGCGCCACGCGCCCGACAACAACAGAAGCGAAAGCAAACCCCCCCCGACCGACACGGAAGACCGACTCAACAGGCAAACCTGGCACGCCAGGGTTACCAAAAGACGTCAGAACACCGCACCGGAAAGGGAGGGCGAGCGAAGGACGAAGCCACAACAAAACCAAGGAAAAACAACCATCACTGCACACAACACGCAGAGCCAAGCAGCATATCAGCAGCGAACCAAAGCAAACCCTTGACAAATTACTATCACAGGCAACTGACAGCGCGACAATCGCCGGAAACACACCGACCGCGACTGGTAAAGCCTGGCACGCCAGGACATCATTACCAAAACAGCGGCAAGAAACAAGGGGAGGGCGGGCAAGAAACAATCCCACAGAACCCCCCCACAACCATACCAAGAACGAACGAAAGGAAACAGAAAACAAACAAACGCCCCAAGGATGAAGAGAAGGCACAAGGAACCTTAGCACCGTATCCCCAAGCCTAACCCGGGCGCGGTTTCCAAATTTTTGAAATTGAAATTGAAATTTTTGCCAGAGCTCCTGTGGTTGATGCAGTAGTACCTTGGGTACCAAGCTCTGACGACCCGGGTTCGAACCCCGCAAGTAGGCTTTTTTCGGTTTTCGTGCCACTTTTCGAAAAATCCGGATTTTGGTCATTTTAGCCGATTTGGCCCACTACATTGATGCAAGTTGCAACAGTGGCTTTCGGTCAAATTTGGCCCATTACATTGATGTAACAGTGGGTTTCCGTCAAATTTGGGCCATTACATTGATGTAACAGCGGTTTTCCGTCAGATTCTGCCCATTACATCAATGTAACAGTGGTTTTCCGTCAAATTCTGCCCATTACATTGATGCAACAGTGGCTTTGCGTCAAATTTGGGCCATTACATTGATGTAACAGTGGTTTTCCGTCAGATTCTGCCCATTACATCAATGTAACAGTGGTTTTCCGTCAGATTTGGGCCATTACATTGATGTAACAGTGGTTTTCGGTCAAATTCTGCCCATTACATCGATGTAACAGGGTTTTCCGTCAGATTCTGGCCATTACATCGATGTAACAGTGGTTTTCGGTCAAATTTGGGCCATTACATTGATGTAACAGTGGTTTTCCGTCAAATTCTGGCCATTACATTGATGTAACAGTGGTTTTCGGTCAAACTTGGCCCATTACATTGATGTAACAGTGGTTTTCGGTCAAATTTGGCCCATTACATTGATGTAACAGTGGTTTTCCGTCAAATTTGGGCCATTACATTGATGTAACAGTGGTTTTCCGTCAGATTCTGCCCATTACATCGATGTAACAGTGGTTTTCCGTCAGATTTGGGCCATTACATCGATGTAACAGTGGTTTTCTGTCAAATTTGGGCCATTACATTGATGTAACAGTGGTTTTCGGTCAAATTTGGCCATTACATTGATGTAACAGTGGTTTTCGGTCAGATTTGGGCCATTACATCGATGTAACAGTGGTTTTCTGTCAAATTTGGGCCATTACATTGATGTAACAGTGGTTTTCGGTCAAATTTGGCCCATTACATTGATGTAACAGTGGTTTTCCGTCAGATTCTGCCCATTACATCGATGTAACAGTGGTTTTCCGTCAGATTCTGCCCATTACATCGATGTAACAGTGGTTTTCCGTCAAATTCTGGCCATTACATCGATGTAACAGTGGTTTTCGGTCAAATTTGGGCCATTACATTGATGTAACAGTGGTTTTCCGTCAAATTCTGGCCATTACATTGATGTAACAGTGGTTTTCGGTCAAATTTGGCCCATTACATTGATGTAACAGTGGTTTTCCATCAAATTTGGACCATTACATTGATGTAACAGTGGTTTTCGGTCAAATTTGGGCCATTACATTGATGTAACAGTGGTTTTCCGTCAAATTTGGGCCATTACATTGATGTAACAGTGGTTTTCCGTCAGATTCTGCCCATTACATCGATGTAACAGTGGTTTTCCGTCAAATTCTGCCCATTACATCAATGTAACAGTGGTTTTCCGTCAGATTTGGGCCATTACATCGATGTAACAGTGGTTTTCTGTCAAATTTGGGCCATTACATTGATGTAACAGTGGTTTTCGGTCAAATTTGGCCCATTACATTGATGTAACAGTGGTTTTCCGTCAGATTCTGCCCATTACATCGATGTAACAGCGGTTTTCCGTCAGATTCTGGCCATTACATCGATGTAACAGTGGTTTTCGGTCAAATTTGGGCCATTACATTGATGTAACAGTGGTTTTCCGTCAAATTCTGGCCATTACATTGATGTAACAGTGGTTTTCGGTCAAATTTGGGCCATTACATTGATGTAACAGTGGTTTTCCGTCAAATTCTGGCCATTACATCGATGTAACAGTGGTTTTCCGTCAAATTTGGGCCATTACATTGATGTAACAGTGGTTTTCCGTCAAATTCTGGCCATTACATTGATGTAACAGTGGTTTTCGGTCAAATTTGGGCCATTACATTGATGTAACAGTGGTTTTCCGTCAGATTCTGCCCATTACATCGATGTAACAGCGGTTTTCCGTCAGATTCTGGCCATTACATCGATGTAACAGTGGTTTTCGGTCAAATTTGGGCCATTACATTGATGTAACAGTGGTTTTCCGTCAAATTCTGGCCATTACATCATTGATGTAACAGTGGTTTTCCGTCAAATTTGGGCCATTACATTGATGTAACAGTGGTTTTCCGTCAGATTCTGCCCATTACATCGATGTAACAGCGGTTTTCCGTCAGATTCTGGCCATTACATCGATGTAACAGTGGTTTTCGGTCAAATTTGGCCATTACATTGATGTAACAGTGGTTTTCCGTCAAATTCTGCCCATTACATCGATGTAACAGTGGTTTTCCGTCAAATTTGGCCATTACATTGATGTAACAGTGGTTTTCCGTCAAATTCTGGCCATTACATTGATGTACCAGTGGTTTTCGGTCAAATTTGGCCCATTACATTGATGTAACAGTGGTTTTCCGTCAAATTCTGCCCATTACATCGATGTAACAGCGGTTTTCCGTCAGATTCTGGCCATTACATCGATGTAACAGTGGTTTTCGGTCAAATTTGGGCCATTACATTGATGTAACAGTGGTTTTCCGTCAAATTCTGCCCGTTACATTGATGTAATGGCCCAAGTTTGGGCCATTGCGTTGATGTTTTTGGGGAGGGCCAGTACAACTTGGACCTGATAGAGCCGTACCGTTCGGTCGGGGGGCAAAGCCCCCCGAACCCCCCCTTATTTCGACTTTCCAGAACAAACCAAACCCGTACATTTCAGCGGTGTCGGAAGCCAAGAAGGCAGGTGGTGAAAATGGAAACTGAAAAAAAAAAAAAAAAATCCCGCGGGCTCGGGAGATTTGGGGGTGGGTGGGTCCCCCCCCCCCCCCCCGGGTCGAGCTAATTTATTCCTGGGTGAGCTTTTTTTCAGGCTTTTTTCCGACTAATTTGTTCCGGGAAGTGAAAATTTGTTCCGGGAAGTGAAAATTTGTTCCGGGAAGTGAAAATTTGTTCCGGGAAGTGAAAATTTATTCCGGGAAGTGAAAATTTATTCCGGGAAGTGAAAATTTGTTCCGGGAAGTGAAAATTTATTCCGGGAAGTGAAAATTTGTTCCGGAAACTGAAAATTTGGGGTTTGCCAAATTTTCCAGATTTTCACCATTTGTGTGTGATTTTTACAACTTTTGTGTAAGGTACGCATACCCGAACCCCCCCCGCATACCCGAACCCGCAAACCGCATACCCAAACCCGCAAACCCGAACCCGCGTACCCTAACCCCGCAAACCCTAACCCGCAAACCCCGCAAACCCGCATACCCAAACCCGCAAACCCAAACCCGCAAACCCGCATACCCAACCTCGCAAACCGCATACCCTAACCTCGCAACCCCGCAAACCCGCATACCCAAACCCGCATACCCTAACCTCGCAAACCCGCATACCCGAACCCGCAAACCCGC
>JAPJBO010001194.1:0-61228 GCA_030068145.1 Diplonema papillatum | reverse complement strand
GAAGGAAAGAAGGACCACGAGTCGTGGACCTTTGAAGAAGCTGTCGACTGCCTCGACATGGAAGAGGCGGAGCTGGAAGCGGCCTGCGTGGCGCTGGAGAGGGTGACACCGGGAGGCGCGGTGAAGCTGGTGGGCGGGATGGACAGAGTTAGACTCTGGATCTTGCGGCAGGTGGCGTGCCCGCACAGGCTGCTGAGAAGGACGAGGCGCGCGCAGCAGCTGCTCGGGGAAGCCAGGCGCAAGACGCGCGTGGAGATGCCCCGGACAGAGGGCGATGTGGATGGGAAGGTGCGGGAAAGAGCGGTGGAGGCAGCGTGCAAGGGCGGGCAACGCGAGACGCGGAAGAGGAATCTGGAGGAAAGACTCGACATGTTCGGTCTGGAGGAGCGGGACGCGGGGGCACAGGGCGACTGTCAGTTTCGTGCGGTATCGTACGCGATACACGGGACGGCGGCTCACCACGCCCAGCTGAGGAGGCTGGCGGTGGAGTCTTTGGCCGCCAGAGACATCACCGGCCGGGTCGAAGGCTGCGCCAAGCAGTACCTGGCGAGGATGGCGCGCCTTGGAACGTGGGGCGACCACCTCACGCTGCAGGCGCTGGCGTGGGAAGTCGGGCGACGGGTGGTGGTGTTCGAGCTGGCGCCCGACGACACCATGCGCGCGACAGTGCTGTGGCCAGGAGAGACGGGGAAGATAGGCGACCTGGTGCTGGACGAGCGAGACATCAAGCTCAGTTACACCGGGTCGCACTACAGGGCTGTGCGTTGGAGGGAGGAAGGGATGGCGGCGCCGGTACACGTGGCGCAGGTTACGCCCCAATTGAACGTGGGGCTCCCCCTGAGGACGAACAACAGCGGACCGGAAAGGCCGACGCGGCGTCTTCCAATAGGCTGCCTGCGCGGAGCGGAGTGGAAGGTAGAGACGGGGGAGGCCGAACACTACAACCGGAACGCGGCCGGAGTAGTGGTGTGGCGTGGCGAAGCGCTGGGCGCTACCGCCTTCGCACGGAAGAACGCACGGGCGGCAGTGGTGACCACATTCCCGGTTCCCGTGCAGCACTCCGAGGAGCGGAGCATCACCTGGAGGGGCGAGGGGACGGCGAGGACGCTGTCAGTTTGGGTGTCGTCGCAGGCACCTCTAGAGGCGTTCTACGACGCAAAGGAGCCGAAGAGGAGCTGCCGGGGAGAGAGCGCCCAGGTCGTGGTGCAAACGAAGTTGGGGGAGGGGGAGACACGAGAAGGGGTCTACCTCAGGATGTCGAAGCATTGCAAGCGGGTGCTAACCAGGTTCAGGCTGGTTGGTTCGACAGCTGAGGGCATCTGCTTCGTCTCGCCGGCGGAGGCGGATAAGGTGTTGAAGAGCTCGGGGGAGAGTGGGATCTTCGTGAGGGCCTTGCACGAGGACAAGGAGAGGAGCCGCCTGGGAATGGTTTGGGTGGATTCTGAGGAGGAGGCGTCGAAGATGGCGGGTGTGTTGAAGAGCGGAGGTATTGCGACGATGGGCCTCGGAAAGGGAGCGGACGGGAAGGTGGCAGTGCGTGTGGAGAGGGGGAAGATGGACGAGGCTTGCAGAGCGCTGGGCAGGACGAGGAAGTTTACGGTCGAGGGGCCCCCTCTGGATATGACGGCGGATGAGGTCGTGAGGTCATTGGGGGAGCAGGGTTGGCAGGCAGAGGCAAGGGAGGCGAGAGAAAGCAGGAGAGGAAGAGCAGTGTGGCTGGTCGAGGCACTGACAGCGCCGCCGGCAATGGACCTCGAAGTGCAGGGGGAGCTTTGGCTCGTGAGTCAGTCGATGTCGGCCGGGGTGGCGCGGGGGTCGGTCTGGGACGGGTCTCGGTCTTTCATGAAAAAATGGGAGACGGGGCGGAAGGAGGTCCAACCCGCTACGGGGCAGGGCAGGGTGTTTCGGAGAGAGGAGTTTCCGGTGTTGGGGAGTGCGGCGCAGCCGGGGAGCAAGGCGCGGGAAGGTGCAAAAAACGACGGCGCAAAAAACGACAGAGGAGGGGGCTGGGGAAACATCCCTCCGGGAGCGGCCGGGGGTGCAGGGAGTTCGACGGTGGCGATGGAAGAAATGCTCAAGGGACTCTTCGAGGGGCTCGCAACAAAGCTGACGGCGTGCTTAACCGGCAGAGGAGAGAGAGACACAGGGATGGGCGAAGTGGACACGACGAATGGGGCGGAGGTGGAGAGGCAGAGGGAGCAAATGGAAGAGATGCGGAAGGAAATGCGGCTCCTGAAGGAGGAAAACGAGGGGCTCAAAGCCAGCCTGGAGGAAATGAAGGAGATAAGGAGAGAGCTCAGCGAACAACGGAGGGAGAACGAGGAGATTCGGGAGACCGTACGAGAGTTCAGGGAACAGGTGAAGCCGGCGGCACACCAGAAAGGTGGCAAGGACGCGGAAATGGGCAGCCAAGCCTCCTCGGATGGGGAGGAAGGGACGAAGAGGAAGAAGCAGAAAGGTGGCAACGCCAAGGGGAAGCAGAAGTAGACGCACCGGAGCCCGTGGTCGTGCTAGCTCATAACGGCACAGTCGGGGGCGCAGCAGGTTCGCACCGCCCCCCTGCTGACGGTCATCGTACGAACGGGGACGAGGGCTACTTTGGTGACGAATTCGATGGGATGCGGCACTTGTTCTTCCGCGGCCTCCCGGCTGCTGGCAACCGCGTCGACGGCCAACGCGACAGGCGCGACGAGACCGTCACACCCGGCGGTAGGGGCCCCTCGGACGTGCTCTGTTTTGAAAGCGGGTTTATAAGGGTGCGGCACTCATTCTACGGCGGCCTGCGCCGCCCCACTGCTGGCGGCGTGTTTTACTGTGGAAGCCGAATTGAAGCGGTGCAGCACGCATTCTACGGCGGCCTGCACCGCCCTGCTGGCGACGACTTTTATTCGGGAAGCTGGTCAGCAGGGGGGCGACACTCGTTTTACGGCGGCCTGCATCGCCCCCCTGTTGGCAACGGGTTCTACTTGGGAAGCCGGTTTAAGGGGGTGCGGCACGCATTCTGCGGCGGCCTGCACCGCCCTGTTGGTGGCGTGTTCTACTCGAGAAGCAGGTCGGCAGGGGGGCGGCACTCATGCTACGGCGGCCTGCACCGCCCCACCGCTGGCGACGTGTTTTACTGTGGAAGTCGGATTAAAACGGTGCAACACGCGTTCTACGGCGGCCTGCACCGCCCGGTTGGCGACGTGTTTTACTTGGGAAGCAGGACAGCAGGGGGGCGACACTCGTTTTACGGCGGCCTGCATCGCCCCCCTGTTGGCGACGTGTTCTACTTGGGAAGCCGGTTTGAAGGGGTGCGGCACGCATTCTGTGGCGGCCTGCAACGCCCTGTGGGCGGCGCGTTTTACTTGGGAAGCAGGTCAGCAGGGGGGCGACGCTCATGCTACGGCGGCCCGCATCGCCCCCCTGTGGACGACGTGTCCCACTTTGGAAGCAGGTTTGAGGGGAAGCGGCACCCATTCTTCGGCGGCCTCCCTGTCGACGGCAGCCACGTCAGACACGGCACGACTCTCGCAGCCGACAACGATGACCCCAATCCCGAAGAGGGGTTACACAAGGACGTCGGAAGGGGATCTCTGCTGACGTGCGGGGATGTGCACGAGAATCCGGGACCGGCGGTGACAGGGCTGATCGCCGCCTCCGCCAATGTCACGTCCTTGCTCGCGCACCCAGAAGTCCACACAATGGAAGCCTGGGGAAGGAAGGTGGATTTGCTGGCTTTGCAAGAGGTGAGGGTGTGCGAGAGGGACAGGGCCCAGGCGGAGGGGGAAGCCCGAAGTAGAGGGAAGAGGCTGGTTTGGGGACGCATGCAGGGCCAGACTCGGATAAAGACGGCTTTGCGGACGGAGTACGGGGGAGTAGCGTTCTCCGCGGCGACCGAACTGCCCGCGCGCGCGGTTCCGCCGGGGGAACTGACGAAGCGACATTGGGAGAAGGGTAGATTTGCGCACGCACAGGTGGCGTACGGGGACGGGAGGAGGAGCCTCTCCATGATGTCGATCTACGGGGTCGTGTCAGATGAGGACGCAACGGAGGAGATCCTGGCGGATACCCTCAGCTACGCGGCCACCCTAGGGGACGTGCCAATTCTCATCGCGGGGGACTTCAACGTCGAGCCCGAGGAAAGCCCGATTTTGAACGCAGCCGTCCAATCCGGGAAGTGGGTCGATGTCGGCAGTACGTGGGCCAAGCAGTACGCCCAACAACCTGCGGCCACGTGCATGGCGTCGAAGAAAGGAAGGCGTATAGACGCGATATTCGCGAACTCGGTGGCGGCAGTGGCGATATCGGGGGTGAACGTACTGACAGCCGAGTCGATACCGACTCACAGGCCAGTCGTGGTGAGGCTGGATCTCGAGCGGTTGGAGCAGCGCTACCCGCAACTGAAGCTACCGAGGGCCTTCCCTGTCGCAGATTGGAGCGCGATGGACCCCGAGGAGGAATTCGGCATGGCGGAGAAATGGGCCAAGGAAGCTGCACACCGGTATCGAGCCGCGCAGGGGGTCGACGCGAAATGGAAGACGGTGTGCGATGCTGCAGAACAGTACCTGCTGGAGAGGAGTGGAGGGCTACTGGAGAAGCCGCGCCAATACGTCGGGAGAGGGCAGCAGGCGGGAGAGTGCGTGCGCAGCCCTGCGGCGAGGCAAGTTGACGGAGAGGCGGATGCGGATGACCGGGACACGAGGGCGAGACTCGGCTCCTGCAGAAGACTCGAGGAGCTGGTGCGGCTGGGAGAGAAGCGGGACACCTGCGGCCAGCCGAGCACGGAGGAGATGAGAGTGTGGAGAAAAGCCCGCAGGGCGGGCGTCAAGCACGTTGATTCGCGCCTGTGGGAGGAGGCGAACCCGCCTGCACTGCCTGAGCTGCAGGCGCTCTGCGGCATGTTGAAGAAGGAGCACGAAAGGACGCGGGCGGCGAGGAGAACAAAAAGGCTGGAAACGTGGAGGGGGGAGATGCGTCGGGCGATCGACGACAACCCCAAGCGTGTCTACGACTGGTGCAAGCAGCCGGAGAGGCACAGCACCCTGTTCGTCGAGAGGGGAGATGGGTCGGTGACCGCCGATCTCCATGAGATGGATGAGATCCTGCGAGGCGAGAAGGCGTGGGGAGGCGTGTTCCAGATGTACAAGGAGGTACGGGAGCCGAAGTGGGAGGACTTCGTGCGAAGGTATGGCAAGTACGTGAAGAGGGGAGCTTGCGAGGACCGCCCGTTGACCGGAGAAGACCTGAGCGCGACGCTGAAGAAGATGAAGGCGCGGAAAGCCGGGGGGATGGACGGCTGGCGAGTGTGCGAGTTGAAGACGCTGCCGGTGCCTCTCCTCGACGTGATTGCGCTGGCGCTGAACGACGTGGAGGGGGCCGGCAGCTGGCCCGAGGTGGTGGCGCAGGCGCTGGTGGTGTTGATCCCGAAGGGGGAGGGTCCGCAGCCTCTCGAGCAACGCCCGATCACGATAACGAGCGTTATGTACCGCCTCTGGGCGGCGACGCGCCTCCGTTTCGTGAGGGAATGGCAAGAATCGTGGGCGCACCCCGATCAACGCGGTTTCAGGAAGAAGGGAAGGACGCAGGAGGTGTACTGGCTCTTGGCGGCGAAGATGGAAGCGGCTCTGCTGAACGACGAGGATCTTTTCGCCGTGGCGTTCGACTACAGCAAATGTTTTGACCGCATACCGCAGGAGGTCATGTTGAAGCTTGTGGAAGACATGGGACTGCCGCCATCAGTGTTGAATGCAGTGCGGGGCATGTACCGCCAGCTGAGGCGACGGTTCAAGCTTCCGGCGGGGCTGGGGAAGGAGTTCAAGGCGACGAACGGGATTCTGCAGGGCTGTCCGCTGAGCGTAATCTTCCTGAACGCGCTCGTGTCGGTCTGGATGTATCTCGTTGAAGAGGAGGTCCCGGGGGCCGAACCGCAAGCATTTGCGGATGACACCGAGGTCGTGACGAGGACGAAGCCGGATATGACGCGGGCAGTGGCTCTGACGGAGGAGTTTTGCGGCGACACGGGTCAGCGACCCAACGCCCGCAAGAGCAAATGGACGGTAGTGAGGGCTAAGCGTCCGCCGGACGAGGAGGAGGGCGGTAGGAAGAGAAAGCGGAAGAGCGAAGCCGAGGCCAACCCTCGGATAGCCGGCCAGGAGGTCGAGAAGGTGGCGTGGTTGAAGTGCTTGGGGGCAGGTTTGGGTACCGACGGAGGCGCCCAGAAGGTCTTGTCGAGCAGGTTGGACGAGGCGTCCAAAATCGCGAAGAGGGCGGGCAAGTTACCCCTGCCGCAGGAGAAGAAGGAGAGGATCTACGCTTCGGTCGTGATCCCGAAGGCAATTTACGGGGTAGAGGTACAGGAGCCGGAGAAGAAGTGGCTCGCACAGTTGACAGCTGCAATTGAAAGGGGACTTGCAGGTAGGGATAGGCGGGGACGTTGCGCCGCGATTAGCCTCTCGCTCGTGAGGAAGGGTCACTTGGTGGATCCACCGGTGGCCGTGCACTACCGACGAGTCATGACGTGGATGGCGCTGATGAAGGACTCGGAGAGGTGTAGGGCGCACATGCAAGCGGCGGCCCGCGTCTTTCCCTGCCCGAGCACCTCGGGGCCGGTACACTTGCTTGACGGGACGTTAGAGGCCATGAAGTGGCAAAGGACGGGACCGTGGTCGATCCGAATTCCCGACGACCATACAGACGAGACGGAGACGGGCGACGGGCGAGGGAAGGAAGTCGATCTGAGGACACTGGACGACCTCAAGGAGCTGGGGCACCTGGCGCGCGAAGCCCTGAGGCTCTGGCGGTGGCGGAACATCGACAGGAAGAACCTGGAAGGGATTGGTGAGGGCGTGGACCGCAACGCAACGCTGCGACTGCTGGAAGTAGGGCGCGGGAAAGGGGAGGCTAGGGAAGAGCGCGGAGCGACTGCCGTCAACCTTAGCGCGTATGAACGAGGTGTGCTCAGGCACATCATGGCGGATGCAGTGCTGCCGCAGACGCGGTTGCACCAACGGAAGATGCAACCGAGCGCAACGTGCAAGTACTGCGGAAAGGAAGACGAGGACCACCTACACATGTGGTGGCGATGTGGAGAGTGGGACGCCATACGAACGACGTATGCGGTAACCGCGCTAGAATGGCAGAAATGGCCGAAGTGTATGTCCGTTTGCGGGATCAAACCGAAGAAAGAGAGAGGAGGTGAAGGAGCAGGGGCATGGGTCTGCAGGGGCTTGACGCGCCAACTTGTCAACAGTGTGCAGGGCATGATGGTCCAGATCACCCTGGAGAGGCAGAGGAGGGACAAGAAGCCGGTGCAGCGGGAAAGCGACGGACGTGGGCTTGCATATCCTTGGGAGTGGGCGCCGCAGGAGACGGAAGTGATCCAGAATTCACTGGCGGACTACATGCCCAGAAACTGGAAGCATGGAAGGGCGCTATACTTAGCGCTGGCGCAATGGCTGGCGACACTGCGTTGGGCCAAGAGCGAGGAAGAGATGGCGGTGACGTTCATAGAACTCGCCGTTGACTTTGAAGTCGAATCCGGAATGGACCTGCCGCGACGCGGACAGAAGGCGGTTGGGCCGGAAGACGCAGAGGACGGAGAGGAGGACGCAGGCCAGAAAGGGGAAGCGCATGGAGGAGCTGCGCTCGCGGGAAAAATGAGGACGCTGTTGGGGATGCTCAAGACGCTCCAAGGAACCCACGATGGGGAGCTTTTGCCGGCAAGAAAGAAATCAATAGGTTGGCTGCGGCGGCTCGGCGCGTCAGGACGGTGGACGGAGGGTCTGGAGAGGCGCTGTATCCTGGGCAGAGATACCCTGCAAGCGCTACGAGGGCTCGAGGTGTCGGCAGGAGAGTACACGAAGGCAGAACACGGAAAGGTACAAGCAGAGCGCAGGGAAGACGGGGAGAGACTAGGAAAATTCGATTTCAAAAAGTGGTACCCATCGGACGAGGAAAGGGGGCGACGGGCCCAGAAGTGGTTCACCTTAGCGGAACAGGAGAATCAGGCGGGACGAGGAGGGAGGAGCTCGAAGAGGAACACCGCCCAGGGCAAGGAAGTGTCACGAGGTGCGCCGGAGGCAGAGGGCGCGAACCAGGATACGAAGGCGGAACAGCGCGCACGAGGACGACCGGCTCTGAAGAGGCCCGCGCCGCAAGCGACGCGGGCGGCACGGAGTGCCAAGCAACGTAAGAAGGAAGACGAGGAGATCCAGACAGCACAGCAGGACGCCCGAGCTGAGGCGGCCGACGGACCACAGAGGCGAAAGGCAGAACAGGAAAGGCAGGCGCGGTCGGTACGAGAAGCGGCAATCGCGGATAAGGCAACGAGTACAGAGCAGCCGTCGCGCAGAAGAGCAGTAAAGCGACCCGCGTCGCAGGTGGCACAAAACGTAGGAGCCCGTGCGGCAGGGAGTGGAGACGAGGTGATGCAAGACGAAGGGGAAGCGCGAAGCCCCCAGCCCGGACGGACCAACAAGACGCAGGACCAGGCGACCAAAAGAAGGAGGGGGACGCGACCCAGAGACCCGGGCTAAGTAGCTTGGAACTAGTGCGATGGACCTTTCTTCGGAGGGGCTCACGCACTCAAAGATCGACTTATATGCATCCCCTACGCATGCATTCGTCTGCTTGTACCCCATGCTGTAGATGGACTCGGGAGGGGGTTTCGTCCCGAAACAGAGCAGGTCATCTATAAAACGGCGCGTCATGCTGAGGAGTGTAGCCCGCCGGATGTCCCTTTCAGCCAGGAGTCTCATCATGTACCTCTTCTCCTTTGCGTAGCAGAAGAGATTGGCAATGTCTGGGGAGGCGTTAGCGCCCATCGGGATGCCCAATATTTGCCGCATGAGGATGCCGTTCACCAGTACGTACGTGTTCGCCAGGCAGAAAGCGAGGAGGGCCTTGAGGTCGTGTGCAGAATATGCTGCCTGCTGTGAGCTCAGATCCGTCAACAGCATGAACGCAAAACAACGTTTCTTCTTCTGCGGCCCATGTTGGCTCTTCGGTCGTACTAGGACCAGTTCATCAACCCGAACGCCGAGCCGTTCGGCCCGAAAATTACAAGTGAATTCAGGTGTTTTTCAGTCCAAAACAGTGATTTATAGGGGGTTTTGCGTGAAAAATTGCGAGATCGAAAACTGGGGAGGTTTGGTCGATGTGCACTACCCCTCGGACTGAGTTGGGCAGGGTTGTTGGGGGCCTTGATGGGAATCATCTCCCCTGATAGACAGCGGCGCCGTTGAAAAAGGATGAGAGGAGCAGCGCGCACCCAACTGGAACTGTACGCACTGTCCAGCCCCTTTACCCTGAGACTTTTGTTGAGCTAGTTGACAGCTGCCGAGGAAAAGCGTCTACAAATGAGAAGAAACGGAGGCAAGAGAGACGCACTGTGAGTGGTGTCGTGCCAAATTCACAACAGTGAAACACACTCTACAATAGCGACGTGAGCGGGGAGCGGGGAACCCTGGGCAGAAGCGGCCGCCTGACTGTTGCGAATACTTCCAGTCGGTCCGAGCATGCCTACCATTTCCCGACACGCTTCGGCACGGAGGCTTTGCCCAAGCAGGGATCTTGACATTGTTGTTGCCGCAGTGAGGAGTTCCACACAGCCCATCAATGTAACACTCGGGCTCGACCATAATAGTCAGAATTTGTGAGGTTTCGTAAACATGAAAAAGCGGACGAGGCAGCAGGAAGAGTGCTAAACGGACGAAGCGTCTTTGATGTGGATCAATATGTATGCGCCCAAGATGCCGCCGGCCTTGTGCAGATGGAAGAGATCGGCAGGTTTGCACGGGGGACCCTCGAGCATCAGAGAGCGACTAAACGCGCCACAGAGCAGCATCAACGGCAAGACGCTGCACCAACTCCGGAGGTCCAGCGGAGCAGTGCGCTAGTGAGGCAATCGATTCTACAAAACGGCACAACGGAGATATGTGGTTTAGGAGGGTGCAACGAAAAGGCCACCTCTCAACACATTCTGACAGGGGGCGACACAGCGCACCTTAGATGGTTCAGCCGGAGGCGGACCAAAGGCCGGTGTTCGGGCACCCGAATGCAGGCCCTGGACGCCTATGCGAAGGGAACCACGCGGTAATCCGGAGTGTGGCTCTACGCGTGCCAGCTGCCCGGGAGACAAGTGCGCTGAATGGGCAACATGGGCCCTACAAGCATAGGAAGAAGGTGAGAACGCAAGCACGGCAGCGGCAGCAACACCCCAATAATCAACGACAATAAAATGAAGCAGTAGGCACACCGCGTTCGTTCCCAACACCCCGACCCGACCAAAGCAACCGCCAAACCCCAAGAAGTACTAATCTCACGGCAACAGCCCAAACAACTTCCCCTAGAACCTCGTGTGACAAGAATCCTTCAGCCCTCGAAACCCCCCGTGGATCTTCCATACCATAAGCAGAAGAAAGTTGGACCGGAAATATGTTGGACCGAAAATATATTGGACCGGACAAAGGTTGGACCGCGGACGACCAAAACAATTGGACCATTTTGTCCGGTCCAACATATTTCCGCCCAGGCACGTATCCACTTAGGCGGGGTTGGGTCGATGGGCATGAGGTAAAAAATGTCCCGTGACAAATGGGTAGTCAGGCGCGAGAGATGCGTTGCGTTTCTTCTTGAGCGTACCAAGATCATCGTTTATTGGCGGCTCATACTTTTTCCTTCACTGTCAGCCACACAACCTCAAGCCATCTCGATCTTTGCGTTTGCACTCTACCAAAGCAATGGGACAGACGGTGGACGCATCTTGGTCCACCCTCGGCACTGACCAACCGCAACCGGTCGCGATCAAACATCCTTCCGCGCAAGGAAGATCTTGTGATTCCACCACAGGGCCATGGCGACCAATGACCATGGCCAGGGTGCTTCGTTGCGAGTTGCTGGAGGGAACTCAGCGGGTTACGCAGCGCCGCGCAGTGTTCGGGAACTCCTGGCGGCGGACCCATGCGCGACTACGGAGTGGAGCGAGTGCTGGCCAGCCGCAAAACTGCACCAAGTACACAGAACCCCCCGAAAAAAAGTGGCCGGACAAAAGTTGGACCACCAGAGCCCAAAATAGGTGAGTTGGACCATTTTGTCCGGTCCAACTTATTTCCGTTTACGGTATTTGCCCTTCAGAGTTGACCGCACTGTTGCCCACGACTCAGTCCAAAAAATGGATGCCAAGCCTGTCCGGCACAAGACGCACGCAGGCAGAGATATTCGTAACCTCCTGGGCCAAAAGCAAGATACCAGAGCGTCTTTTGCCGTGCAACTCTATTTCTGGTACCAGGACGTACCTGTGCACGACTCTGCTCTGAGAGGACAAGAACGCCTCCTCCTTCGCGCTCCGTCTCTTCCGATGTTATTGTCCCGTGTTCCCACCGCATCGAGCCACAGGGGGGTCGTGTTCGAGTGTTCACGTTTGCCTTGGAGTGGGGGAAATCTGGATTGACGCGGTCTGCCTACGCGCGGGGCTCTCAAGCACTGGGTTGACACTTTGCTCTGCTCTCCCAGCCCCATTTTGACGAGTTAGGTGAAAAAGAAGCCGGTTCTTCTGAATGTGTGCTTCACTTGCCACAGTTTCTTCTTGTTTCACCCCAAAACACCTGCCAAAACACCTGAAATCACTTGTAAATTTTACTAGTGGCACTTGTAAACCATTTTCACTTGTAAAACCACTAGTAAATTTACTAGTGAAAGCCTTTACTACTGCACCGTGCAGTTGCCTTGGAGGCTGGGTGGTCGAATTCTCTGAGGTGAAATGGTCAAAATTTCCTGGCAAAAGTGGGCCCACAAAAAATTTTCAAAGTGTGGTTTTTGGGCCAAAAAAAAACTTTTTTTTTCTGACCACCCACCGTGGTGACCACCTTAGAGAGTGACAGGTAGCGTCCCCCCTCCACAGTGAAAATAGCCTGTATATAGGGGGGGGGGGGGGGGGGGGTCAGGTCAGATTCTGCCAACGACTCCGCAATCTGGCCGCTTAGGGGGGTTTGTTGGGGGTGGGGGGGACCCACCCACCCTCGTTGCCGTCCGGCTGACAACGATGCCGAGTTTAGGGGCCTTAGCATCAGCACTGGTAGATACTTTTCCCATTTTTTGGATTTTTTCACCTCTAACTACTGCATCCGGAGGTGAAAATGGGGTGTGCATGTGCTACATGCGCCTCACGTTGACCGGAGAGGTAGAAAAAATGGGGGTTTTACTGGAATAACGCCAGAACACCTTTGAAAAGTGGACAAAATACCATAAAAAAGGCCAAAACCAAATGTTGACTTTATTCCTGAATTTCCACATTTTTGGATTATGTCGCATTTGCCGACCGAAGGGACCGGAAGACATGTTGAAAAAGGAACCCAGACCACAAGGGAAGTGACTTCTTTGGGAAACGGGGTGAGCCCACTGCAAAAATGCAGCCGACGTCCCCTCCTTGACTGCCTTGGCCACGGGTCCCCTTTCACTACCTATCGCCGCGAAAAGTGCGCCCGGCCGCACGGCGTGTGCACGCGCACGACACGCCGTGCATGCGCATCACGGGGCAAGGGCACAACTGACAGAGAGTTTAGTTGTCCGCTGACAACTTTGATACGACTTCTTCTCGCTCTTTAGCACAGCGCTGCACAAACTTGCTGGCTCGCGCGGTTGTCCATCGCCACATAACGGTCGGAAAGCCTCTAACGAGCAATGAATGCTGCCGCGCCTCGAAGTATTCCGCATATCCATCTTGGAGTATGGAACAGAGTTTCTCTATGCACAGCAACTGGGCGGAGTCCCTGCCCACTTTGTCAGGGAAGATCTATCAGATCATTCTTGGCAGGCAAGCCCGCAAACCCGGGTTTGCGGTATAGATGGTGTCAAGGTGTTTGCGGGTCTAGCACTGTTCCTGCACCACATTTTCGCACCAGTATTGCTCTCTACAGGGCTTCGCTGATCGTCCTGCCG
Organism: Diplonema papillatum; assembly: GCA_030068145.1. Lineage (NCBI taxonomy): Eukaryota > Euglenozoa > Diplonemea > Diplonemida > Diplonemidae > Diplonema > Diplonema papillatum. Next base: position 48,310 of record JAPJBO010001194.1, on the reverse strand, counting down.
TCCCCTCCTGAGCTCAATCTTTCGTCATTCCTGGGGGGTTTGGGGGCCATTTTGGGTACTGCCAGGGTGGTACACGAGTTCCGGGACCGATTGCGGACCCCAAGAGCCCATGTTCAGCTGCAGGGCGTGCCTTTGCATCAAAATCCGAATCAAGTCAACATTTGGGAGTATCTACCCCCCCTAGGGCTATGTAGGATGGAAACGTTGGAAACGTTTCCGTTTCCGTTTCCGTTTCCGTTTCCTTCTTTTTGGCGGTGGATGGAAACGCCGTTTCTTTTCAAAAGAAACGGCTGGTATGCCACTAGTATACTGGCTGAAGGTCCGACCGGAAATGTGTTCCGAACGGCGGACCCCGCAATCCAGTGGGAAACCATGGACAAGGAGGCTCCGAAAAAGAGGGAGGAAAGAAGCATAAGAGTTGCGACCGCGCAACCACACGCATCCGGTTGTGATGACTTTGAGGTCTGCAGCTCTTTATACCAATGGCTGTTGTGGCGACGATGCTCTGTTGATGCGAGGCCGTTGGCCAACGCGCTGAAGACGATCGGGAAAGCACATCCGCTTCCAATAATAGGCTATACAGATACGATCGTTCAGGACAGCGGGAGCTCCGCCGCACCACAGGCTACAAGACCGGGGTTTTCAGCGGTGTAAGACAAAGAGGGAGTGCAAGCAGCATCAAGAGGTGAGAAGGGCACACGTATGCCGGGGCAATGTTGAACCCGCCAGAAAAGCGATGGCCACGCAGTAACGTGTGTGTTAAACATCGATTGCCACAGTGCACCTTGCATACAACGACGGGTGGCAACCGTCACCGGAAGGGGCACCATCGGGCGGTGTTGTCGGAGCATAGACAGCGACGGCAGGAAGAACCACCGACAATGCAGAAGAGGACTGCAGATTCAAAAAGCCCCACGCGGCACGGCCGCCGATACAAGTAAACATGAGAACGTGGGTTGGAAGCAGCAGAGGACGAAGTGGTAGGCACAGAAGAGTGGAATCTGGTGCCAGAAAACCTCAGCATCCGCATGTAACGACATTCTGCATCATTAGCTTGTGGTTTCCTATTTGCTCGTCTCAGATCGCCGACGAAAGAAAGCGGTGAGCATCAGCGACTGCTCTGCACAAACGAGACCGCGACGACACACAAGAAGGGGCCGAGCCAAGTCGAAGAACAGCCCAGGAAGGGCCCTGAAGAGTCAGAGAGCCCGCCAGAAGACGGAGGAAGAGAAGTGCCCGCTGGTAGATCAAAAGAAGAAGGTGATCCCGCCCTCTGAAAGGAAAGCCAAAATTTGGCTGGAAACGGACACCCGACGGACACACAGAAGGACCCGCGAAGTGGTATCCTATAGGACCCCTCAGCACGAGGAGCCTTCTGGCGTTTCTTTTAAAAGAAACGGAAACGTTTCCGTTTCCGTTTCCGTTTCCGTTTCCATATTTCGAAAAAAACTAAAAGAAACGGCGTTTCCATCCAACTTAGCCCTAGGGCTATGTAGGATGGAAACGTTGGAAACGTTTCCGTTTCCGTTTCCGTTTCCGTTTCCTTCTTTTTGGCGGTGGATGGAAACGCCGTTTCTTTTCAAAAGAAACGGCTGGTATGCCACTAGTATACTGGCTGAAGGTCCGACCGGAAATGTGTGTCGAACGGCGGACCCCGCAATCCAGTGGGAAACCATGGACAAGGTGGCTCCGAAAAAGAGGGAGGAAAGAAGCATAAGAGTTGCGACCGCGTGGAGCAGACGCAACCACACGCATCCGGTTGTGATGACTTTGAGTCTGCAGCTCTTTATACCAATGGCTGTTGTGGCGACGATGCTCTGTTATGCGAGGCCGTTGGCCAACGCGCTGAAGACGATCGGGAAAGCACATCCGCTTCCAGTAATAGGCTATCCAGATACGGTCGTTCAGGACAGCGGGAGCACCGCCGCGCCACAGGCTACAAGACCGGGGGTTTTCGGCGGAGTGCAATCAGCATCAGGAGGTGAGAAGGGCACACGTATGCCGGGGCAATGTTGAACCCGCCAGAAAAGCGATGGCCTGTGCGTTAAACATCGCTTGCCACAGTGCACCTTGCATACGACGACGGGTGGCAACCGTCACCGGAAGGGGCGCCATCGGGCAGTGCTGTCGGAGCATAGACAGCGACGGCAGGAAGAACCCCACCGACAATGCAGAAGAGGACGGCAGATTCAAAAAGCCCCACTCGGCACGGCCGCCGATACAAGTAAACATGAGAACGTGGGTTGGAAGCAGCAGAGGACGAAGTGGTAGGCACAGAAGAGTGGAATCTGGTGTCAGAAAACCTCAGCATCCGCATGTGACGACATTCTGCATCATTAGCTTGTGGTTACTATTTGCTCGTGTCAGATCCGCCGATGAAAGAAAGCGGTGAGCATCAGCGACTGCTCTGCACAAACGAGACCGCGACGACACACAAGAAGGGGCCGAGCCAAGTCGAAGAACAGCCCAGGAAGGGCCCTGAAGAGTCAGAGAGCCCGCCAGAAGACGGAGGAAGTGAAGTGCCCGCTGGTAGATCAAAAGAAGAAGGTGATCCCGCCCTCTGAAAGGAAAGCCAAAAATTGGCTGGAAACGGACACCCGACGGACACAGAAGGACCCGCGAAGTGGTATCCTATAGGACCCCTCAGCATGAGGAGCCTTCCGGCGCTTCTTTTAAAAGAAACGTTTCCGTTTCCGTTTCCGTTTCCTTATTTCGAAAAAACTAAAAGAAACGGCGTTTCCATCCAACTTAGCCCGGGGTAAAGGACACTGTCCTGGGGCACCTGCAGGGTTACTTTATGATCGCCGCCTCTAACCACGGAGACTACCTGGGGGGCCGGACTGTGTGAAGCTAGGGGTATAAAAGTGGATGCTGGGCGTAGACGTGGAACGCATTGGTCAGAAAAGCAAACACCGCAACGGAGCAGGCGCCCGGCAGGCATTAGGCTCGGTCAGGACTGATCCCTCACACGAAGTGATCATGGGTTGCCTTGTGAGCGTAGATGCGCGGGGCTGAACTCAGGCTGCATAGTGGGTTTGCGGAACTGCCGTAGCATCGATCAGCGAGTTAACGTATCCATCCTGGCCGTGGCGCTCGATGGCTTCGGTAAACCGCATCGCGTATACAGACGAGACTTGACTCCGTACTTGAGAGCGAATTCCGTCGATCATGGTGCAGATGACTTAACGCAGGACGATGCAATATTACCCCTCCCTTCCCTCTTTGCCCTCCCGAAAAGAAAAGGCGTCGTTGATCAGAGTGTAAAAAAAGATACGGGTGCACGAGCACGCGGGGCTCATGCAGATGGAAAAAATCGGCCAATTTATCCGTAACGTAAAACACGCAAACATGCAAGAAGCTGTAGCGCAACCGGATGCGAAGAAGGGCAGTGCTAAACATGTGCTGACTGCTTCCAGAATTGAGTGAATTTGCTGGTGCTGGTCCTGCTGCCAATCTTGTTACGACGATTGCTTCCTCTTCCTCTGGCCGCATGACCACAAGGGCCGAAGTGGCAGTGAGATTTGAGAAATTGAAACCTCATTTTGGAGGTAAACGCAGCCTCGAATTTGGAATTTTTTTGTTTCAACGGCACCAAACGTCCCCGAATAGTCACTTTGACCCCCCGGGAACTTTTTTTTAAGGGGTCCCCTAAAAATCGTCATGACCACAAATTTTGTTCCCTTATATCCCAACCAACAAATTCTGTTCCCTTATATCAATGGGATTGCCTTGCCCAAGGTAATCTCATTGGGATATATAAGGGAACAAATTTTGTTGTCCCATTGGGATATAAGGGAACAAATTTTGAAGTGGTGGGATATAAGGGAATTCACCACGCCATGAATCGTCTTCTACCTCCTGTGATTCGTGATGGGGACTTTTAACAACCTTGTCCTGTCACCCCCTACACCTTCCTACAGCTGAACAGGTACGGCATCTGTTCTATATCCACGTTCTCGTGTTCGGCGGTTTTGTCGCTGCTGCTTTCCTCTTATGCGCTGTAGGTCCCTCCTGTCTTTGCCCGATGCTTCCGATAGAACAATGTTGTACAGCGTGAGAGCGCTTCCTCCGGTTGAAAAGAATAGAGACGGTCATCGTGTAATGCCCAGAACGTATGCACGAATTGCTTGAAACACAGGAACAGTCAAGAAATTAGACATGTGCACGCATGGCCATTTCCCAATGGTTCTTCAGAAGGGAGAATGACAAAGGGTTGCCCTGTACAGGGGTTCGCAGTCTCTGCAGTCTTCTCTTTCAGAAACTTCTGAGCGCTAGTTGAGAAGCAGTTATTATCGCCGCGTCTGTCAACTGATGCCGGTAGTGAATTGGAGAGGTCGAGAGAGACAAATGTTGCGGGGCAAGCTGGCAGAAACCTTGCCGCTTCTTTCGCTGACAACGAAGAGAGACCGTTTTTCCGGCAGCTTAATGCTTGCAAGTTCCCTGCGGCTCTGATGATGTGTCGAAAGCCTTCATCCTTGAGCTCATTCTGATCTAGGTTTATGTAGAGTTTTCTTGGTGAGGGCGTGAGGTCTCTTCCGGGGGCCAGGAGGCCATCCGCGATGCCCATAGCGCCTTGGCATCTCAAAAAGTTTTGCTGAAGCTCGAGACGGTGCACGGTGCCTTGTACCAGAAGAGGTCGTAAAATATCACCCGTGTCAGGACCTAATCTGTTGCCGGAGACATTCAAATCTCGTAGACACGGCATCATGCAGAACACAGGCACCAGCACAGAAAGCCCCTCCGTTCCAAAGAGCTGATTGGAGAGAACCAACTTCTCCAGCCTTGTTCCTCCTTTCAAAGCCTCGGACAGGTGAACCGCCCCTCGTTCGCCGAGACACGTATTGGAAAGATCCAGACCAACCAAACCTTCTAGGGACTTTTCCACTTGCATTGACCGGCTGCCGCGGTGAGTGCTTGATACTGTCTGGTAAACGAACTGACTCACTTTTCGCATCGTTGTCTGTTGGTACCACATTTTATACAACCCATGCCACGAGCAAGCAGCCTGTCCCAGCTCCCGTTCACGTATTTCGCGCTTGTAGTCTTCGGTTGGCAAGCTAGCCTCGCACTGTTTCTGCCAGATCTCGTCAGAATGGCGAGCTACAGCACGCCACAGCTTGCACACTTCACTGAGAACGCAAAGTGTTTTGTGATTGTCGATGAATAGCATCACACTGCGGATGACGTCTCGAGGTAAATCGTTCATATCGCCTATCCAACCACTCGACCGAATTTTGTATGCGTCCAAAGGAGCAAACTTTCTCCTTACCTTGAACCCACAGAATCCCGCCGCCCGCCGCCAATAAGGACCAACCTAACGGCAATCGCAAATTGATTGTACAAAAGCTTTTGTTTCTTCTAAAACAGGTTGGATGTTGGCTTTTGTATCTTTACATCAGGCGCGGAAGCCTAACGGACAACGTCTGTGCATTCGAGCTGCGCATATGTGCAATGCAAGCGCCAAACCCGATCGTGTCCTGTTCTTTGCTGTCAGTGACCGCGATGCACTACCGAGAACAAAACGGGAAAATGTCAACTGCGGCTTGCAACCCTGCTGTACAGTGGATATCACAGATGAGGAGGGGGATGAAGAGCAAAGAAAGGCTCACTTTCAGATAGCACATTAGTGTGGATGTTTCTTTTCTCTATGCGCAAAGACACACAAGTGTTTAGAGTTTCAAACTTCTACTGACCCTCAGCAAATGGATGGCAAATAGTTCACAACAGTCTTCACACAGGAGAAGAAAAACACAAGTACAGGACACAGTTGTCACAACGTTGCTGGTGTCTCGCACCTCGAAGCGGAAGATCGCCTCTTTCTGTCGAAGGAGCTTCGCTTAAACCTCTGCCGCACTTTGCATCTCCTGCGGAAAATGCTTTTTTTTGAGTGCAGCTGCACCGCGTTGTTGCCTCGAATGGACGACTTAAGTATACAAAGGCAAGATTGGTGCAGCACCTTTTGCTTCTAGATCCCGAAGGCCAATTCTATCCCCGCACTCCCAGGGTCAGTCTTCCACGCTTAGACCCCTGAGGCTCCAACTTCTATACCTTGAGGAAGGCTTCAACGGGTCAGTCCCTGGAGAACAAGGAGACGCGGCACGGCGATGTTCGAGAAGAAGAGAATGAGCCACTTAATCAGCGACCAGCCGTGCATGAAGATTCGGCACCTGAGCATAGCCTGCTGCCGTGTGTGGGGTGAGCCACTTTTCTATGCAACTCGTTTGAACAGCGCAAGTGCTGTTGCCCTAACAATGGCAAGTTTCGTAACAATGAAGGCGCTTTTCCGACTATACGGCTAAGAAAACAGCCGGATCTATCTTGATTTATGCGACCCTGTCTTAATGAGGTCGACAACGGCCTGGAGAGGATACACCGCTGCACGCGTATCGTGTACGCGAGTGATTGCAGAAACGGAGCAGCGGTCCAAAATGGGAGGCAAGAGGTGCAAAATTCCCATGGATGCAAAGAATGTGTTCAGAGACGCACCGGTGACAACATGCTCAGGGTCTGCTGATTCGGAATCTTGTGGTATCGAAATGCTCAGTAGTGCGTCCTCAACGCTGCCGTAGGTTCTCGTGATTCTTCCAAATGCAAGTTTTATTGCAGCGGTTGACGGGACGCCTCTTGAACCAAGTCTTTTCTTCTTTTGAATGCCTAAAAGCATTTGGTGTGTGTCGCTCTGTGTGCTGTGTGAATTGGATCGACTGCGCACTGGGCTTCGTGACTCAGGCCGCTTTCCACACTGAACTTGGCAAGGTTGAGAAATAGAATGGTCATGTGCCTGAGCTTGTGTAGGTTGCCTCGGACTGCTGAGTTCGCTGGGGTACAGTGAAGACCTTGGCACACGGTCACGTGACGGGGTTCGATGCCGATTTGCTGAACTTGGTCGAGAACGGCTTCTTCTTGGGCTGCTGCGAGGACTGTCAGGCCTCTGGGTGCAGGACGGCAGGCACGATTGATACAATGTGTGCAAGTGCTGCTCACTTTCCATTTCATTCTCGCTGCGCGGAAAGACTCTCGGAACAAAAGAAGAGTCCGTTTCTGGGAGCCCCCTATCCGTACCGTATCCACTGCTGCGCACGTGCTTGTACTTCTCACTCGTTGCCGTCGATAGAGCGGGAGCTCTAGGCGACAATGAACGAGGACGCTGCTCGGTGGCGCTACGACGAGGAGTGAACACGCGTTGCCTGTCAAACTCGGAAGTTGATCCGCGACCGTCTCGCAGCAGACGCTTCAGTCTTTCGTTGCGGTGGACGTCAAGTTCCTTCTCTTTCTTGCGGTCCTGCTCGCGTTGTCGCGTGTTCTCGAGCACCTTGTTCTGCAGAGATTCGACGTGTGCCCTCAACGCGTTGTTCTCGTTTTGAAGCGACTGCAGGCGCGAGACATGAACCCCGCTCCGCTTCTCACTGCGACGGACGTCTCTCTCCTTGGCTTGAATGGCTTCGTACTGTTTTGCCACAGCTGCCTCGGCTTCGCTAACAGAGTGGACTCGTGAGCTAGCTTCGTTTTCATCGGCCACCAAGCGATCAAGCATCGAATTTCGTTGGTATTCTAACTGTGTAAGACGCATCTGAAGTGCGGCAATGTTGTCATCTTTCTCGGTGTCTCCATCATGCGATGCAGCATCGTCCGGCTTGTGATTCGTTTCACCTGCTACTTCGTGAGGTAAACTGCCCGCAGTTCTGTCTGGTCCGAGTTGGACAACAATCTGCTGCTGACTTTCCACAAGCTTTTGACTCGCTTTCATTGCAGCACGTCTTGCCATGCGCCAGTACCGGTTGACCGATAGCTTGCGATAGGACTTGGCCAGCAACAGAGACACAAGTCTTATCCGAAAGCCTTCGATGAATCTTCTACCAGCGTGCCTCGCCAGTCTCCTTGCAGTGTCTTCGGCGAGTGCGTGCTGCTCTGAGGTGTCTAGGCTTTTTCTGGGTAGCGGTGGGGTTCGACTGCTTCTGGCGGACTCCGACTCGCTACTCCGGCGTTGCGCCACCGCTTTACTGGCGGCCTCCTCTGCATATGCGAGTACACGGCCAGCATCTTTGACAGGAACTCCGCAGTCGCGCAAGTCTTTCGTCGACAACGAAGCAATTCCTGCTGCGCCTGTCGCTCCGGAGTTAACTAATGACCGTGATACACTATCTAGCGACTGCGGGTCTACTCCTGCAGCTGCTAGAACCCTGTATATCTGCATGTACGAATCAGGTTCAGATGCCGCATTTGCACCAAACGTGTCTTCTGGCCCTGCATGCTCAGAGGGCCTCCGGCTTGAGGAAGGAAGGGTGTCTGCGTCTCTAGCATCTGCTGCATAAATGATTTTCCTTGCGAGGGAATCCCATCCTGTGAGCCTGAGCTCACCTTCTTTCAACTTTCCGGCCAGACTCGCGTTCCGGAAATGGGGCAGTTGATCGAACTGGATTACGAAGAACGGGTCTTCCTGTGGACCTCCGCCACGGCAGCGGCCTGAGATGCTGCCTTCAGCGGCAGGTCGATCCTGCTGCACTGTGCCCGTCACGTTGCCTTCGCCATCAATTTTCATTCGTCCCGAAACATGGGCCTCTTCTTCGATTCGTTCATCGCCCTCAGTGTCGACGGGCTTGTAAAAACGCACGAGACCGCTGAACGCCAGTGTCAGCGGTTCTGCGCCATAGTCGCTCATGATTGTGGCCAACGGTATGTGCCTTTCACCTGAAAGTTACGCATTCGGTCACAGCCCGAGACACTACCCGGCCGCACGGGTCGTGATGCTGGTCTAATGCGGATCTTACCTGCAGCCCTAGGGAACTTTCCAGTGAGCCCACGATGCCAGTTCGCCCTGTCTCCGCTGTTGTTGCCTATGACAGGGGTCAGCTGTGGTGCCCAACTGAGGCGATCGTGGTGTTCTGGATTGGCATTGCTCCTGCTGTTTCAGGCTCTCGTGACCACGTGGAGCTGGCTCGTTTCATGGTACCATTCCTTCGAGGCGGAGCAGGCCTCATAAAAAGGGTCGCGGTGGCTGGTGCCTTCCAGCAGAACGAAGAAACAAATACGAAATAGAGTACCGAGCAAAGAAAACGAGGTGAAGAAGAAGCAGAAGCGACAAACAAAGAAGAAGAAGGATGCGGCAGTTCAAATCAAAGGTGGGACAGTATCGCTTCGCAGATAAAAGAAAAGGCGTCGGATCTGCTGCAGACGTGTCGCCGACATAGGCTGGTGAAGAACTTTGACAGCCTCCATGGGGACATCGGCTTTTCATTCGCGCTTTCTTAGGTTAAATTGAAGAAACTCAGGAGCTTCGGAAAACTGTTTGAAAGAGGCGTATATGACCCCTTTCATAACGTTTTTATCGTTGAAGGGCCAGAGTGTTTTTTGTGCGATGTGCAGCGCATGCCTTCCATTGGCTCGCATCCTGACAGCCTCCTGTGGGACTTCTTAGTCGGGCAATGGCTCAACTCAATGCCATAAGAAATCTCGTTTTGTCGCTGGGTTGTAGCGGGAGCTTTGGCTCAGTTGAACCAGGCTGCCGTTGAGTCCGCTATCCAATGTGCTGACGCTGGCCATCTCTTGAGAATTGCGACACCTACACGAATGGAGACAGTCAAGGGCATCGGAAGTGTAGGAAAGGGACAACTCACAAACGCACCAAGAGCCCCGGTGTCGGGAAATGTGACTTTCGCAGTTGCAAGCAAACGGCTGTGTTGCACGGCAGCGGGCCCACTTTTGACGATGAAAACGACAGCAAGTGGCGCACGCCATTCGTGCTGTCCCTTCTTTTTTCTTGCTGACCCCGAGAAGAACGACTATTATTTCTGTTGCTGCCAGGCAGTACTTTACTTTTACTGAGGTTCGGTTGTCAGTCTTGGCTGGGTGGTTTTTCTTAGAGCTCGAAGTGTCTGTTCTACATACATACCAACGCTCGGCGGCATTCTTTGCCGCCAAAAACAGAAGCCCACCGCCAGCGAAGGAACGTAAGATTGAACGGACAAGACCCATCGAAAGACCTTCAACGATGTTGCAGCTCGAAGTGTGCACAAAGGGACCAACTGGACTCGTATCGAAACCTCGGCGCACATCGACGCGTCGTGCGGAATCATTGAAGTTGGTTTCAGTTTGTGGTCGTGTTAGAACATTGACTCGTTTTTGGCTGCGCAGATACCACCGTCAACATCCGATCGCAGCAGCGGTGTCGGGGGATTTTTAAGGTGCAGCTATACGCGCACCATGCGGAAAATAGCTCCTTGGTGACTTTTACACGCAGGTAGCTAGGGAATGTCCGAGTGTCTCCGGGTTCCAAGTCGAAAGCAAAAGGAGCAAATTCCCGTTTTTGCCTTAACACCGTTGGTGAGTCGAGCCCAGCAACGATATCCAGAATCATGCATTGTACACGGATGCAAAATGTTGTGTATGGACGGAAAAACGCAAACCTCGTAGCAAGCCTTGTACACCTCGAATACCTTGCGCGCGGAATCCATGAAGTGTCAGACCGGCAGGATCCCGCTTATTCGAGAAACAGAGTGGGTGGCAACCTAAAAACAAGAGACATCTCGTTGCGCAAACCTGCCCCGTGGACAATGCCTATGGGAGATCCCTCAGGGGGGGTGGAGACCCTACTTTGAACTGAAGAAAAAAGTCGTGCGAGAGAACAATGTTTTCCCGTCAGAAAACAACTGGTGGCGAGTCTCTCCCGCCGAGCCTTGTTCTTGCTCTGATTTTCTCTTCGGTATGTTCTCTCTCCGATTCCACGTGTATCCGTTCTTCAACTTGACTGCTTGAAAGCGTGCTTCCACTGTCGATCCCCACGCCGTCTGTCGGAAAAGGAGGCGCGACCGAAAAAGAAGACGACGCTGCTTGGTCGCGAAAGGAACAAGTTGTGGCAACGTGACGGGAAGATGAAGAGAATAGGCAAAAACATGCACCGATGAAAGGAAAACGATAAAGAAAGAAAAGGGGCGAGAAAAATCAGAGGGTGCATAGGGCTCGCTGTTTTATGTTGGCTGAAGTGCAGTGAGCCCGACATACGACTTTTCCAAGTGACTTGTCACCTCGCTAGTCTCAGAGGGACCGCTGCTATTATTCGGACCTTCGACCGAGTAAATCGCTGACACGCAATGCCACGGAGTATACTAAGACCAGCTGGAACTATGGCTACTTCTGATATTTTGCCTGAGGCCACGGCCCTCATGCAAAGCAAGAAACGCGGCAGTGTAGGGAAGCTGGAAGGCTCGCTGTTCTGCAAACGTTTAGCCTGGTTGCCGGAAGTGCAATCCTTCAGAAGCCAGCAAAAACGATCGTTTTATTTCTCGACTTACAGCAGCATTCGCAAGTGAATGCCGACCATCAGGTATATAGAACCCAGCTGGAAACGCTTCTGTTCAAACCTCGCGCTGCAGAAACTGACACGGGGCTGACTAGAATGGCCAAGTAGCTTGTTGTGGATGCAAGACGCGAAGAAATGCGCGGGTTTGTTGTTGTCAGACGTGTACTTTGTGTATCAATTTCTGAACCAGCTAGCGGCTTTGCTTTGGCCACAACCACGAGGTTGCCAGAAAGCTTTCTTGATCTGACTGGTTGCGAACATCGATGAGAACACACACCGCACGGGCTTCTGCCTTTCCAAAATGGGATGAGATCAGCTCGAGGAAGTACGGAACGAAACCGATGGATCTTCATACTCATCTTCGTTCCACCCTCCTTTCAATCGATCTCTCGTCGTACCTTCATTTGCCAGGGCTCTCATTCTTTTTTACAGAGGAACATGCCATCTTGTTTCTTCCGGAACGGCTATGGCTGTTGCCTGCATGATCAGCTCTTTCATCTTCGAGCGCTTTCACGCGAACCTTTGGCAAGCCCTCAGTACATAGTGTCCGGAGGAGGCTGGCGGGTTTTGCGCTCCTTTCCGACCATAAGCTGTGCGTTGAGTGGTATGATGCCTGGGGGGTTGACTGGTTTCTCTTCTCGCGAAATCTCAAAAATGACGCAGGAGCGACGCTAAATAGCTGGTTGAAGTGTACCCCTGAGAATTCGCAAATAACGACAAAGGCGATCGGCAACGCGTACCTGTCTAAGACCCATCAGGCAGTCCATCATGCCAAGCTCGGGCTTCCAATTCGACATAACAGCGACCTTCGATGCCTCAACTTCACCTTTGCCGTTGACAGCATCCATATTCACCTTTGTCAGAAAACAGATGTGAGGCGCCTGATTTGAGGTTTCACTGGTACGGCGAGTGCGACAAACGGAAAGAGCCCGTCGGCTTTGGAAGCCTATGAGTTTAGGAGCACTACATTGTGCCAGGACACCCGGTACCATCAAAAAAGTAACGGTTATAACGGTTGTGACGGTTGTAGAGGGCAGTATGGCTCCTGGGGCCTGGCGCGTTTGGCGAGGCGCGGCGCGCGCCAAACGCGCTAAGCTAGTCCCAGGGAAAGTTCCATGTCGCATGAACCTGGGAAAAAGCTCGTGTCGACGGAATTGATTTCAACCCTGGGCATCCATTTTCAACAGTGGACTCTGGCTTTGGCAAAGGTTGCTGGTTCACGTAGCAGACCTCTTTCAACGATTTTGTGCTCACCTTCGGCTCCGATGAAGAGAACGATGCTAAATAGACCGGGGACGTAAAGGTGTGTGCGTGGTACGTGACTCGTTATACGATGCAGAGCACCGGACGTGGAGACAAGCAGTTTTTCGATGGGAAGGACAGGATTCGATCCTCTGGAGGTGACATTTCTCCGCTGGTCCACGTAGCAGACCTTTCAACGAAATTCCTACTCGCTTTCAGCTCCGATGAAGAGACCCGTCAAAAATAGACTCGGGGAACAAAACGCGTGTAGGTCTCTACAAGATGCGGGACGCCGGGCGTGGAACCCACCAGGTGTTATTGGGAACGACAGGAATCGATCCTGATTGGTGACATTTCCTCGCCGGCCCGCTTAACAGACCCTTTTCGGCGAAGTGTTGCTCGCGTTCAGCTCCGATGAGGAGAACCGTGAAAATAGACCCGGGGATGTAAAGGTGTGTGCGTGGTTCGTGGGTCTTTGACATTCTCCCGCTGGTCCACGTGGCAGACCTTTCTCGCCGACTTTTGGCTCGCTTTCAGCTCCGTCGAAGAGAATCGTGAAAAATAGACCTGGGGATGTAAAGGTGTGTGCTTGGTTCGTAGGTCTTTGACATTCTCCCGCTGGTCCACGTGGCAGACCTTTCTCACCGACGTTTGGCTCGCTTTCAGCTCCGTCGAAGAGAATCGTGAAAAATAGACCCGGAAACGAAAGAGGAGTCTTGTTTGTCGGCCTTTCATTACCGCAGAGGACCTGGTTACCATTACGCACATGTCCAAACCGGGGTCCAAAAAACTTGCTTGCAGGGGATCGATCTCCTGGGAAAAGCTTGTTTTCGGTGGCTCTCTGCGCTCTTCCTGTTAGCTGCGGTTTCCTGTTTGCTGCATTGGGGTCCACTAACAGCTCCGGTCTGACCCTGGGGGACATTTCCTCTGTTTGGCGCCCACCTTTCGTTCAGAAGTCTGTTCAAGACGCCCCGCCTCCATCTTGGAGTCCTGAGAGGTGGCAGAGCGGGCGTCACGGCGCAGCGAAGAACGACGACGGCAAGATCGGTATCGCTGTCATCGCCAAAGGGAAGAGATCGTCGTCATCGTCAAAGGGAAGAGCCTGAGAGACCACCAGTCGTGGGTGTTTGAGGAAGCTGTTGACTGCCTCGACATGGAAGACGCGGAGCTGGAAGAGAGGGCAGCGCGGGTGGGCCAGGCGCTGGATCCTGAAGCAGGTGGCGTGTCCGCACAGGCCAGTGTGAAGGTTCGCCGGGGCAAACATCTCTCTGCGTCAACGCATTCTCATGATTCTGCATGACTTGGCAAAAAAAGCAGGACGAGCGTTGTACGCAAAGAGGTCTTCAGTGAATGAAGACGGTGTATGTGCGGCGAAGGAAGACCGACATGATTCGATCGATCCTGTTCTCAGATGCAAAGGCATGCACAGTCGCATTAAAATGCACACTAAAACTCGCGGTATTCTCAGCTTTGATGCTTATGGCCGGTTCCTACGGTTATCTCCTGGTTCGGCTCCACTCGAAAGAGTGGGCTTGGATCAGGAGAAACCCGGTGAGCACTCGGGATGATGACGCAGGAAAGGGATTGAGATACATACCCCAGACTCCCACTCCCTCAATGCGGGATATGGGACTCCCTTAATGCGGGAGTAGGACCCCCCCTCAATGAGGGAGTGGGACTCCCTTAATGCGGGAGTAGGACCTCCTCATTGAGGGGGACCTACTCCCGCATCGAGGCTCATTGAGAAGGTCCTACTCCCGCATTAGGGGAATCCCACTCCCTCATCGAGGGGGTCCTACTCCCGCAGTAAGGGAGTCCCACTCCCTCATTGAGGGGTTCCTACTCCCGCGTTGAGGGAGTCCCACTCCCGCATTGAGGGGGTCCTACTCCCGCATTAAGGGAGTCCCACTCCCTCATTGAGGGGGTCCTACTCCCGCATTAACCCCTTACGGACGGGAGACATATACATGGATGTACGAAGATCTTTGCATTTTTCCACATGTTTTTCAAAATTAACTACTTCTTTTTTACATCATTGTGTAAAAAAGAAAAAAGAAAGATCTTGAAATTTTGTAAAAAATAGTGACTGTGCGTTGTCCTTGTGAGTGGGGGTGTGTGGTCCTTTTTGAGGTGAATTGCGCCTGTCGTTGCCTCTCCCTGAGGTTGCAGCCTAAGGAAACCAGCTGTGAGACAAAACTCGGCGCCAGTCTCGTCGGATTGCACCAGAAAAGAACTTCACGGGTTACAAAACACCCGCCCAACGAGGCACGCGCCCAAGAACGTGCACGGCCACCGTAGCACCCGGAATCCTTTTTCGGTTCTGGTAGACTATAACCTAGTCCAGTTTCACATGTAGGTAAGGCAACAGACTGAACAAGCCGACAACGCTTCTCAGCTTGGGTTGATTCGACACACACGCTGCTCTCTCCACCCTGCTCGCGTTTCCGCGATTTCGAAACGGGCAAGTTTGTCTGCTACCTCCGATGCAGTGTCACTCCACTTCTTTGTGACTAAAGCACGTGTCAGAGCATCCTGCAGACACTGCTTCTTACCCCTTCGCATATACATGCGATGGGTTTTGCCATAAAAGAGCTTTGCGGCCTCCGGCATCTCATCGAGGTTACGGTCCTCAAGATTCATCGGGCCTGCACGAGCCTCAGGCTCGTGATCGGGCTCCGGGTCGCGACGAAATCTGTTGTTGCCACGGAGCCAGCGGATTTCGAATCAGTGCGTCGGAATCAGTGGAATCGGACATTCCGAGACGAGGATATGCTAATAGCTCTGTCGAGCCAACCCCACTTTTTAGGGGGTCGGGGGCGAAGCCCGGGGACACTTTTTTAGCCTACCGTCGTACGCGTTTTTCTAGTAGTCCATTTCCCCCGCTCCGGGTTTTTCTCGATCCGTGACTCGGCACCGGGTATTTGCCGCACAATTCAGGCCTGAAGGCCCGGGTTCGAACCCGGCCGAGGACACCCGGGCGAGGCACTTTTCCGGTCGAAAATGATTTTCGGGGGTTGTTGGTTTTCGGGGTCTATCATGCCCGAAATTTGCGTTTTTTGCAGAGTTTCTCAATAACTCGCGGTATTTGGGTCCCTTTGGGTAACGTGAGTCAGTCTACCAGAACTGAGCATCGCCCGAACTTTGCTTCACCAGAAGTTAGCTTCGCCCGAACTTTGCTTTTGCATCACCACAACTTAGCAACTTGGTTTCGCCCGAACTTTGCTGCTTTCCGAACTTTACAAACCCCGTAAATCATTGTCGACCGGAAAAGTGCCTCGCCCGGGTTCGAACCCGGGACCTCCAGCCGTGAAGGCTTGCGCTGTTCACTCTGCCATCACGGTGTCATTTCCAGGGGGAAAACTTCCTGTTATGGAGACCGTTGAAATGACGCTATAAAAAGTGCCCCGGAGTTTCAAGCGAACTTTCACTCTAAACAGTGCTGCGCTTTGCGCATAGAGGCAGCAGTTTGGGTTTCGGGGTCTAGTGTGCCCAACATTTGCGTTTTTTTGCCGAGTTTCTCAATATCTCGTGGCTTTTGGGTCCCCTTGGGTAATTTGAGTCAGTCTACCAGATTCTGGTCCAGAACTTAGCATCGCCTGAACTTTGCTTCGCCCGAACTTTACGGTTTCCCGAACTTTAACTGCTGCCTTTAGTCTCGCCTTACCGGCGCACATGTACTTTTTCTCCTGTGGTGTTTACGCACTTGCATCATTCCATCCGAGCGTTCCGTCTGTTCATTACTACCCTGAGCAACGCACTGTGCACATAGTCGGTGTCTACGTAACAGCAGATGGGTCGAGCTGCGGGGGCGGCTCACGGGTGAACGTCGTTGTCCGCAGAAGGGGGTCGTGCCATGTCGGCGGGTGTCCGCCGCTTCTTCTCACCGCGTTTGCGGAGCCCTCACCCAGCTTTGTTGGCCGTGCGAGCAACCATTAAAGCACAGAAACTGCACGACTACCTTGACGTTTTTTCACAAAATTTCAAGATCAGTATAATTCGTTGTCATTTACCCCCCCCCTAGACTTTACCCCCCCCCCTGAAATTTACCACTTTTTTGGGATTTTCGATGTACACTTGGAAAAACAGTGTCTTTTACCCCCCCCCTGGAACGGTCACGGAACTGCCTGTGAAATGGGGTCTGCAGGGTTCACAAGGGGTCCGGGGCTCTTTCACAGGAGTTCCACAGCCGCTGTGGAGTTCCACCGCCGCTGTTCTGATGCAAAAGGAAAAGCTAGAGTGCTGAGCAGGCAGAAGTAGCAGCAGGATTCAGGGTCTCGCCATGGCCCAGCATCCACTTTTATGCCCCTAGCTTCACACTGTCCGGCCCCCCAGGTAGTCTCTGAGGTTAGAGGTGGCGATCATAAAGTAACCCTGCAGGTGCCCCAGGACAGTGTCCTTTACCCCCCCCCCCCCCCCCTAGGGCTAAGTTGGATGGAAACGCCGTTTCTTTTAGTTTTTTTGAAATATGGAAACGGAAACGGAAACGGAAACGGAAACGTTTCCGTTTCTTTTAAAAGAAACGCCGGAAGGCTCCTCATGCTGAGGGGTCCTATAGGATAACCACTTCGCGGGTCCTTCTGTGTGTCTGTCGGGTGTCCGTTTCCAGCCAAATTTTGGCTTTCCTTTCAGAGGGCGGTATCACCTTCTTCTTTTGTTCTACCAGCAGGCACTTCTCTTCCTCCGTCTCGGCCCCTTCTTGTGTGTCGTCGCGGCTTCGTTTGTGCAGAGCAGTCGCTGATGCTCACCGCTTTCTTTCGTCGGCGATCTGACACGAGCAAATAGGTAACCACAAGCTAGTGATGCAGAATGTAATCACATGCGGATGCTGAGGTTTTCTGACACCAGATTCCACTCTTCTGTGCCTACCACTTCGTCCTCTGCTGCTTCCAACCCGCGTTCTCATGTTTACTTGTATCGGCGGCCGTGCCGAGTGGGGGTTTTTGAATCTGCCGTCCTCTTCTGCATTGTCGGTGGGGTTCTTCCTGCCGTCGCTGTCTATGCTCCGACAACACCGCCCGATGGTGCCCCTTCCGGTGACGGTTGCCACCCGTCGTCGTATGCAAGGTGCACTGTGGCAAGCGATGACGCACACGTTACTGCGTGGCCATCGCTTTTCTGGCGGGTTTAACATTGCCCCGGCATACGTGTGCCCTTCTCACCTCCTGATGCTGATTGCACTCCCTCTTTGTCTTTCGCCGCCGAAAAACCCCGGTCTTGTAGCCTGTGGCGCGGCGGTGCTCCCGCTGTCCTGAACGATCGTATCTGTATAGCCTATTATTGGAAGCGGATGTGCTTTCTCGATCGTCTTCAGCGCGTTGGCCAACCGGCCTAACAGAGCATCGTCGCCACAACAGCCATTGGTATAAAGAGCTGCAGACCTCAAGTCATCACAACCGGATGCGTGTGGTTGCGTCTGCTCCACGCGGTCGCAACTCTTATGCTTCATTCCTCCCTCTTTTTCGGAGCCTCCTTGTCCATGGTTTCCCACTGGATTGCGGGGTCCGCCGTTCGGAACACATTTCCGGTCGGACCTTCAGCAAGTATACTGGTGGCATACCAGCCGTTTCTTTTGAAAAGAAACGGCGTTTCCATCCACCGCCAAAAAGAAGGAAACGGAAACGGAAACGGAAACGGAAACGTTTCCAACGTTTCCATCCTACATAGCCCTAGGGGGGGTCAAAAGCTGTCAAAATAGGTCATTTTTTTGGGAACCACATAGGGGCTCCTAAAAGGCAATAAAATTTGGTAAACCGCCCCAGAACCGTATAGAAATGCCTAAAACATGCTTTTTGGCTGCTGAAGTGCCCCGAAAAGGCCTTTTTACGAGTGCCCAATTTTTGGACTCAGGGTGGACACCGTTTGGTACCGGTGTTCTTCTTTTTAGGTGACAACCCCAAAAATAGTGACAGCATGAACCGAAGAAGGAAAACAACACTGCCCAAACCTATGTATTTTTACTCAAAAGACTTTCCTGAGAGTTGGGGATGGTGGGGCTTCGTAGGAGGCATCGACAAGCGACTCAATGAGGTACGGCTTCGTAACGTGCCGCCCCCTCGAGTCCTTGACGTCAGCGCCAGCTTTCGTAGTGGCCTGTGTCGTGTAGCGTGCTACCGCAAGCTGCAGATACCCTGCCCTGAGCTGCTATGTCGTGGCAGCCCTATGAATCCACCGCCGAACCTTTTCGTTCAAGTCCAGTTTTCTATTTTTGTTCAAGCTCAACGTGCGTTGGGGTTAGGTACCAGATACACCCCGGTGACCAGTATTGTCTTCCGTGCGTGTGCAATGCGACCCTTTCGGGGTGGTGTACGAAAGGCGAACTTGAATAAAAGACACTGTCGCGTGCATCCCTTCAACAAAAACGTTGGGATCTGGAAAATCCCACTACGGATGAGAGCATCTCATTGTTTTTCTCGGAAAGACATCGAACTTTGTGAATATCGCCCCAGCAGCAGTTCGGGGAAGAGCTGCTGCCTGCGGTGTCAACAACACCTCAGCTTGCGCAAGACCCAGAGAACCTTTTGGGACGTTGTTAACCATCCAGACGAGCAACGTTCATAGCTGCCTTCCTCCTGGGTGTCGTTTGCCCTTTTGTTGCTTCCATTTGTGGCTGCCTGCACGTGATTGTAGCCTCATCTTTGCATGGTATGAACAGTGAAGCACACACACAGGCAGCTAGCCGGTACCAAACGGTGTCCACCCTAAAACCATCAACTAATACACCCCCCCCTGGGCCATTTTCCATGAAACTTTCCCCAAAAACACGTTTCCGGGCATTTCTGAGGCGGGTTGCATGTTTTTTTAGCCTTAAACTGCCGTTAAGTCTACAGGCTGAAAATGTCACCATTTTGACGCAAAAAAAGACCTTTTGACCCCCCCTACCCCCCCCCCCCCCCCTGGAAATTACCCTCGGCCAAAATTTAGGCCTCAGGGGGGAAAATCTTAGTTTCGTGTTCAGGCGTTACTTGCCTCTAAGTGTTTGATGCTAGCATCAAGTCTTCTTCGCGGAATGCAGAGTCTTTTTTTCTTCTTTTTTTGCTAGCATCAGCACTGGGGGGGGTAAATGACAACGAATTATACTGATCTTTTTTTTTCTTCAAGATGTGAAAAAAAATGGGCAAATCCAACAACTTCTGAAAAGGAGTTTGTCAATCCATGCATATATATGAGACGATGCCAAACCCCCCCCCCCCCAGTGCTGATGCTAAGGCCCCTAAACTCGGCATCGTTGTCAGCCGGACGGCAACGAGGGTGGGTGGGTCCCCCCCCCAGGGTGGAACATAAGATCTGGGCCTCTGGGCCAAGGGCCAAGCAGGGGTTTTAAGCTTTTTTTGGGTGGTCGCCAGATTCTCTAAGGTGAAATGGTCAAAACCCGCTGGGAAATTGGGGCGAAAACAATTTTACAAAGCGCGGTTTTTAGGTCATTCCGGCACTCAAAAAAAAATTGTTTGCTGACTTTTTTCCTACAGACCACCTTTGCCGTTAGGTTTTACCGGTAGGTAGGTTTCAGTAAAAATGCAAGCACATGGCCTTACCCGCACGACTCCGGGTCCGAGCTTCACCCCCCGCCGAACGGTACGGTAAATCAAACTGCTTGCATGGGTCCGGGGGGCAGCCCCCCCGGGGCACGGAACGGTACACAACAAACAGGTGGCCTTACACTGTGTGACGGTCGAATTCGGCGGTTTGTGACGGTCGAATTTAGCGAGCGTTACATGTCGAATTCGACTCTAAAGTAGCGTGACACGAGCTTGACATGTCAAATTTGACTGTACCGTAGCGTTACATGAGCGTGACATACCGAATATGACTGTAAATTAGCGTTACACGAGCGCTACCTGCCAAACTCGACCGTAAAGTAGCGTGACACGAGCGTTACATTTCAAATTCGACTCTAAAGTAGCGTGACACGAGCGTGACATGTCAATTTTGACTGTACAGTAGCGTTACATGGGCGTGATATCCCAAATATGACTGTAATTAAGCGTTACACGAGCGTAACCTGCCAAATTCGACCGTAAAGTAGCGTGACACGAGCGTTACATGTCGAATTCGACTCTAAAGTAGCGTGACACGAGCGTGACATGTCAAATTTGACTGTACAGTAGCGTTACATGAGCGTGACATACCAAATATGACTGTAATTAAGCGTTACACGAGCGTTACCTGCCAAATTCGACCGTTGAGGGAGTCCCACTCCCGCATTGAGGGGGTCCTACTCCCGCATTAAGGGAGTCCCACTCCCTCATGGAGTGAGGGAGTCCCACTCCCTCATGGAGTGAGGGAGTCCCACTCCCTCATGGAGTGAGGGAGTCCCACTCCCTCATTGAGGGGGTCCTACTCCCGCATTCAGGGAGTCCCACTCCCTCATTGCGGGGTTCCTACTCCCGCATTGAGGGGGTCCTACTCCCGCAGTAAGGGAGCCCCACTCCCTCATTGAGTGAGGGAGTCCCACTCCCTCATTGAGAAGGTCCTACTCCCGCATTAAGGGAGTCCCACTCCCTCATTGAGGGGTTCCTACTCCCGCGTTGAGGGAGTCCCACTCCCGCATTGAGGGGGTCCTACTCCCGCATTAAGGGAGTCCCACTCCCTCATTGCGGGGCTCCTACTCCCGCATTTTTATTGAGGGGGTCCTACTCCCGCAGTAAGGGAGTCCCACTCCCTCATTGAGTGAGGGAGTCCCACTCCCTCATTGAGGGGGTCCTACTCCCGCATTGAGGGAGTCCCACTCCCTCATTGAGAAGGTCCTACTCCCGCATTAAGGGAGTCCCACTCCCTCATTGAGGGGTTCCTACTCCCGCGTTGAGGGAGTCCCACTCCCGCATTGAGGGGGTCCTACTCCCGCAATAAGGGAGTCCCACTCCCTCATGGAGTGAGGGAGTCCCACTCCCTCATTGAGGGGGTCCTACTCCCGCATTAAGGGAGTCCCACTCCCTCATTGCGGGGTTCCTACTCCCGCATTGAGGGGGTCCTACTCCCGCAGTAAGGGAGTCCCACTCCCTCATTGAGGGGTTCCTACTCCCGCATTGAGGGAGTCCCAGGGGACGAGCGTAACATGATAATTTTCCCTAAAGAAGAGCGTAACACGAGCGTAACATGAAAATTATTGCTAAAAAACAGCGTAACACGAGCGTAACATGACAGTTTTCCCTAAAAAACAGCGTAACACGAGCGTAACATGATAATCTTGGCTGTAAAGCAGCGTAACACGAGCGTAACATGCCCAATTTGACTGTAAAACAGCGTAACACGAGCGTAACATGATAATTTTCCCTAAAGAAGAGCGTAAAACGAGCGTAACATGATAATTTTCGCTAAAGAACAGCGTAACACGAGCTTAAGATGACAAGTTTTGTTTCGCTAAAAAACAGCGTAACACGAGCGTAACATGATAATTTTGGCTGTAAAGCAGCGTAACACGAGCGTAACATGCCCAATTTGACTGTAAAACAGCGTAACACGAGCGTAACATGATAATTTTCGCTAAAGAACAGCGTAACACGAGCGTAACATGACAATTTTCGCTAAAAAACAGCGTAACACGAGCGTAACATGATAATTTTGGCTGTAAAGCAGCGTAACACGAGCGTAACATGCCCAATTTGACTGTAAAACAGCGTAACACGAGCGTAACATGATGATTTTCCCTAAAGAACAGCGTAACACGAGCTTAAGATGACAAGTTTCGCTAAAAAACAGCGTA
Source organism: Diplonema papillatum (assembly GCA_030068145.1). Lineage (NCBI taxonomy): Eukaryota > Euglenozoa > Diplonemea > Diplonemida > Diplonemidae > Diplonema > Diplonema papillatum. The sequence goes on along the minus strand of JAPJBO010001194.1, from coordinate 26,072 downwards.
CCTACCCCCCCCCCGTGTTTAAGATCGCCCCCCAAAAAAACCGATCTTATACACGGGGGGGGACGATCTTAAACACGGGGGGGGACAAAAACACCCCAAAAATTTTTTTTCCGCTGCGCGGGGCCTTGAACCCCCCCCCCACCCCTCCATCCAAACCAGACTACACCGCTGTCCTGTCTGCAGACACTCAGGTTCCGCGCTGATGATGGTCCGCCTTATGTGTCCGTGGCTTAGAGGACCGAAACACGGCGCAGACGGGACCAGTGCGGTGTTGAGCACATACCCATTCCAAGCACGTTCTTGCAATCCCCCCACCCCCCAGTGCTGATGCTAAGGCCCCTAAACTCAGCATCGTTGTCAGCCGGACGGCAAGTGGGGCCCTTTTGAGGCTGTTTTTGGGGTGTTTCCCAGAGGAGTAAACGTTGCTTCCGTTTGTTTGGGCTTTCTTTTGTGAAAGTCAGGGTGCAAAGACGAGCCTGCCCACAGAGCACTTTTGAAGGCAGAATCTATGTCTGCATGTGATTGCCAAGTATGAGTCCGCGAGCCACTTGCACACCTCGTCACGGGTTGGTGCAGGAAGCTTCGCACTGTTTTCTGCAACAAGCTGTTGCGAGGACCAGTCTATCCACTTGGAACGAAGAAGTCGTCGCACCTTCAGATTGCAGGCGCTCTGGTCGCCAACATTCAAGTGACCTGACGTGTTCGGAGGTACAATGAACACCAGCCAGCCCCGCGATCTCGCCTCCTTCACGACAGGAATGCTGTAGTGCGACTTGTACCCATCCACCATAACGAGAAGCCCATACTTCCCTGAGGGGAAGCTGGGTAATGTACAGCTGTACTCGAGCATTACTTCGTAGTCGCACACCTTCTTTTTGGCACGTGAAGTGCACGTTGATGTCGTGCTTGTGCCTGTTCTGGTAAAACGTGGGGCGGCCCCGTCCTTCCGTGATAGTTTTTGGCCCCTGCCAAACAACAAGTGGGTCCATCCTCACCTTTTCCGACACAGAGATGTTTCTTTGGGTGTGCACCCCCCAGCTCAGGATAGCTGTCATGTTCCGCTTCTCGTTTCCAGCGGTGCATGCTCTGACCCGGGGCTCCACACTCTTTACTGAGCACACCGTGGACTTCGCCAACGGGAGACAAATCTTCCATTGCGTGTATCACTTCGAATCTCTTCGAATAAACGACCGCATGGATCGCTTGGCGGGCAAGCGAAATAACCGAGTCTGTTCCTGAGAGCTGGAGAGTGGCATATGAGCCAATCCTCCTTGTTGTTATCTTGTGTGTTCGCCGGAAACGCGACCACCAAGTTTCTAGATTCTTTGGCGGGTCCAGGTGATGCCCTTCGTTCCCCTCATATTCGTGCTGCGACGAGAGGCTCTTCTCCGTGAGACGGGTGTGTCAACTTCAATGAACTCAATAGGACGGCCAGGATCAAATACCCCTTGATTCCCCTTTCTGCAGAGGTTTTGCATTCGGAAGACCAGCAGAAGGAAAAAAACCGCAACTTACCACGGGCAACCAAGGATCTGTGTATCTCCCAACTTGGGGGGCCCAAGAGATATTTTCCCGCCAGAACCTCCCAGAGAAAAGTACCCCAAAAAAAAAAATTTCCGCTGCGCGGGGCCAAAATCCCCCCCCACAGTAAAACACCCAAAAAAAAAAAATTTCACAATTTTCCCTAAAAAACAGCGTAACACGAGCGTAACATGATAATTTTGGCTGTAAAGCAGCGTAACACGAGCGTAACATGCCCAATTTGACTGTAAAACAGCGTAACAAGCGTAACATGAAAGTTATTGCTAAAAAACAGCGTAACACGAGCGTAACATGATAATCTTGGCTGTAAAGCAGCGTAACACGAGCGTAACATGATAATTTTCCCTAAAGAAGAGCGTAACACGAGCGTAACATGATAATTTTCCCTAAAGAAGAGCGTAACACGAGCGTAACATGATAATTTTCGCTAAAGAACAGCGTAACACGAGCGTAAGATGACAAGTTTCGCTAAAAAACAGCGTAACACGAGCGTAACATGATAATTTTCGCTAAAGAACAGCGTAACACGAGCGTAACATGACAATTTTCGCTAAAAAACAGCGTAACACGAGCGTAACATGATAATTTTGGCTGTAAAGCAGCGTAACACGAGCGTAACATGCCCAATTTGACTGTAAAACAGCGTAACACGAGCGTAACATGATAATTTTCGCTAAAGAACAGCGTAACACGAGCGTAACATGACAATTTTCGCTAAAAAACAGCGTAACACGAGCGTAACATGATAATTTTGGCTGTAAAGCAGCGTAACACGAGCGTAACATGCCCAATTTGACTGTAAAACAGCGTAACACGAGCGTAACATGATAATTTTCCCTAAAGAAGAGCGTAACACGAGCGTAACATGAAAATTATTGCTAAAAAACAGCGTAACACGAGCGTAACATGACAATTTTCCCTAAAGAACAGCGTAACACGAGCGTAACATGATAATTTTGGCTGTAAAGCAGCGTAACACGAGCGTAACATGACAATTTGACTGTAAAACAGCGTAACACGAGCGTAACATGACAATTTTCGCTAAACCCCAGCGTAACACGAGCGTAACATGATAATTCTGGCTGTAAAGCAGCGTAACACGAGCGTAACATGCCCAATTTGACTGTAAAACAGCGTAACACGAGCGTAACATGACAATTTTCGCTACAACCCAGCGTAACACGAGCGCAACATGATAATTCTGGCTGTAAAGCAGCGTAACACGAGCGTAACATGCCCAATTTGACTGTAAAACAGCGTAACACGAGCGTGACATGACAATTTTCGCTAAAACCCAGCGTAACACGAGCGCAACATGATAATTCTGGCTGTAAAGCAGCGTAACACGAGCGTAACATGCACAATTTGACTGTAAAACAGCGTGACACGAGCGTAACATGACAATTTTCGCTACAACCCAGCGTAACACGAGCGCAACATGATAATTCTGGCTGTAAAACAGCGTAACACGAGCGTAACATGACAATTTTCGCTAAAAACCAGCGTAACACGAGCGCTGGTTTTTAGCGAAAATTGTCATGTTACGCTCGTGTTACGCTGCTTTACAGCCAAAATTATCATGTTACTAAAGAACAGCGTAACACGAGCGTAACATGACGAGTTTCGCTAAAAACCAGCGTAACACGAGCGTAACATACCCGATTTGGCTGTAAAGCGCCAAGCCGACGTCTATCGTCACACACCCGGGACTGTACCTGTACCTGGTGTAGTGTACCGTGCGCCGGGGGGTGTGCCCCCCGGACCCCCAATTTGGCCCAATTTGATGTACCATACCGTTCGCCGGGGGGCGAAGCCCCCCGGACCCCCCCTCTACCGGGTGATGAGGCCACCAAAAAAAAACCAGAAAGACCTTGCCGTGGGCGCGGGTCAAGGGCCAAGCAATGTTCTAGGCTGGTGGGACTCCCTCAATGAGGGAGTAGGAACCCCTCAATTCAGGAGTGGAACTCCCTCAATGCGGGAGTAGGACCCCTTCAATGAGGGAGTGGGACTCCCTCAATGCTGGAGTAGGAACCCCTCAATGAGGGAGTGGGACTCCCTCAATGAGGGAGTAGGAACTCCTCAATGCGGGAGTGGGACTCCCTCAATGCGGGAGTAGGACCCCCTCAATAAGGGAGTGGGACTCCCTCAATGCGGGAGTAGGAACCCCTCAATGAGGGAGTGGGACTCCCTCAACGAGGGAGTAGGAACCCCTCAATGAGGGAGTGGGACTCCCTCAATGCGGGAGTGGCTCCCGCAAGGCGGGTGCCACTCCCGCACTTGTTCACTCCCGCATTGACTTAGTAAATGGCTGCTGCAGTCCGGGGTACATGTAAACTTTCATTCGAATGCTCGTGAATGAGCAAAATAAATACGGAAGGATGCTCGTAGCTATTTATGCACAGTAGATAATGGGCAACGCATGGTTGTAATGGCATACCTTGTTCGGGTAATGTTGATCGCAGGCAATTTTGAGCGAGTAGATTCTGTTTTCGAACGCGGTTCCCATGGGGCCAAAAATGGTGGCGTTCCAGTTGTGCATGTAGATGTCGTTGTAGTCAACAAGACCAAGAGAGATACCTGTGTTTTTTTCATTGTCAACCCTCTGCTTGCAAAATAGACACTTGAAGACTGTATTCGATGTTCGTAGTTGATGCCGAAGTCGGAAGAATGCGCATTCTGCGTTCGTGGCGAGCTCTGCGTTCGTGGCAAGCTCTGCGTTCGTAGTACATTTTGCATACCTGCGGTGGTCGGGTCCTTCTCTGCCTTTTCCAACTCATCGATCAGCTTAAAGTTGCGGGGAACCACTACCTTTGCCATTGTTCAAGGGAGGTGCGGAATTGAGGCAGCGACACCAACGGGTCGCAGAGAAGGGCAGAGGGAAAGACTGGAACCCCTGTGTAGTAGTTTCCATGTTGCATCGGAGGCGGAAGAAAGAGAGAGAGAGTGCGGACCATGTGTGCGGGCTTCGGGTTGATTTGTGTGCTGCACGGGAGTTTTTGGCGGGAAGACTCGGACTGGCCCTCGCTTGACGATGTATTGTGAACACGACAGGGTGGAAACAAAAGCCAAGGGGTGGGCTTCGTGTACAATCGGTTTCATTGCGGCGTGACAGCGTGATGCACGGAATACGCTGATGTCACAGCGTTGACAGTGTAGGGCAAAGATTACATCTTCACCTTCGCAAGTCCGAAAATGGTTACTGTTTACTCTTTCTGGCACATGCTCTGAGGGGAACGGTCGCTGCATGTAGGGAGAAAATAACCGTATTGCGTACGGTTCAAAGGAAAATTGAGACAAGCAAGGATTCGACTGGTGGCTTAAACATTGCAACTGAATGAAATGGAAACAAACACAAGGCAGGAAACACAAGGAGAAACGAAAAAGGAATTGGATACAAGAAGTCTTTTTTTCCACTTTGCTACGCCTACGTTTTGCTGACCTAGCGTAGATACAAGAGGACCAGACGTTTAGCGCTTCGTAGTGCACAGAACTTGACCACTGAAAAACGACGTACCTATTTCAGTGGCTATCTTCACACAAGTGTCCAGGCTGTCTCGTCCTGTCCTGACCATGTTTGCTTTCAGTCTTTAGGACCGATCCCCTGTAAACCTCAAAATACTCTGAGGAAGAATGGTCAGGACAGTCTGGACAGACTGGGCCAAATAGCCGCACTGCCTAGCTCCCGTGTCAAATACCTGCTGGATTGGGAACCACCCTACGACGACAACGGTTGCCTGAGGTAAATAATGTGATTGGCTGGTAAGACCGCGTTGAGTACCGGCAAGTGTTTTGGCTTTGGTATTTGACACGAGAGAGATGCGTTTTCTTTGTGCGTCTTCGTTGCCGGTTTGCTTCTCAAAGTGAAGCTTGCGCGAATGCACACCATTCAGCTTTGCAGCATTGAATGGTCCCCTGTTGTGTGTTGTGTGTTGTGAGTTGTGTGTTGTGTGTTGTGTGTTGTGTGTTGTGTGCTGTGTGTTGTGTGTTGTGTGTTGTGTGTTGTGTGTTGTGTGTTGTGTGTTGTGTGTTGTGTGTTGTGTGTTGTGTGTTGTGTGTTGTGTGTTGTGTGTTGTGTGGGTGTCGGGTGTCGGGTGTTGGGTGCTGGGAAGGAGATGCTACACGACTATAAGCGCATATGCACAAATGTTCGCTTCTAAACAGGTCTCGGTTCTACTCATGTTATTCCGCTCTTCCAGCAATGTCTGGCGCCCTAAAAATGATTTGCCGCGCCGCGTACCGTACGGTAGTTGTGACTAACTTGCAAAGAGCCCGCCGAGAGAAGCATGGCTAAAAACTGACGCCAAACTTTCACCTGAGCTTTTTCTACAGTCGTGCACACAGGAAACCATTACACGTTTGTATGAACAAAACTCATTTATATTCCTTTTTCCTATCATCCTCATCCTTCGGCAGAAAACTAGAAGTGGCTACTCCGAAGGTTTTACGTGTGTTGTCGTTGCAACACTTAAGGATCGTAAAAAGAATACAGAACTTGTGTAGTTGGAAAACAGAACTGGGTTGTGGTGAGCCCAGTGTCTAAAATCTGATTGTCAATTGATGGCTAGCAGAATATCGGATATGACAATGTTCAGCACTTCAGAAGCTGAGGTGGAAAAGGGCTCAGAATTCGGTGCTCGTTTTCTGAAAACTGGGCTGAAGGGAGCATTTCCGGAGCAACGGCTGCGTCTGAGAAGGTTAAACGAAACAGTAAACACTTTACCATCACACGATTTGGAGAGGCTGGAGTTCCTTGCAAGGTTTACGTTTGGTGCCGGCTCTGTCCTGAAAATGTCCACTCTCAATTTTCGTCATAGAAGAAACTTGCGATTGTTTCAAAGACAATTATTTGGGGTCTTTAGTCCTGGTAAATGGATTCCTCATTTTACCTGTAACTGCGCCTAGTGTTATCTCAAACCGTTCATGATTGACGTCTCGAAACTCGCTCCCAAAACTTTTTTGAGCATCATCAAATGCGCGACCTTTCGATCGTTCAATGCAGCTACAGAGGGCAACGAGTTCGAAACGGTCGGAACTCGAACAGGGTCAAGTGTGAGTTATCCTTGCGCGCGTCAAAATGAACAAATAGAGACGAGTGCTTGTTGGCAGCATTCTCCACCATTCGCAGGAAGCAGACTCTTACGAAAGCAAGCCATGCCACCTTGCTACAGAGTTAGCGTTTCAGCACGAAAGGGATGTTGACGAGTAGATCTGGAAGACCGTTCTCGCTGCCTAAAAAGTAGCTTAAAATCGATGGTGTTTTCCGCTATTTAGCTATAATATCATTTTCGGGTTTGTTTCTCGTGAGTGTTGAAAACAGCAGGCCGGCCAAAGAAACAAAAGATTGGATGGATAGTTTCACTCTGTACTTGAGAGAGAGAGAGAGAGATAGAGAGACGAGTTAGAGTACAGGACCATCTTTTCGGAGAATTCCGGTCTCCTCGCTACTTTTGACACAGGCGTGGAGCTTCTTCTGGCAAGCCTTCTACGATCTCTAGTGAACCTCTACATGTGCCAGAAGTGTCTACAGGTGGACTAGATACCATTGAGCTTCTGCCGCACGTGGCTGCTACTGGCATTCTTCTCGCTGAGGCAATGTGCCGCCGGCTCCGGCGCCAAAGATGGATTCTTGGCACCGAGAAGCCATTGCCGGCTTCGGACGGTCACTTTGCCCATTCATCTTGTCATTTGCGCGGAGGCCGAACGATGTCTGTATCCATTTGAATAATCCATCTTTTGCCGTTTTTAGCGATATTTGTTCGTTTTTATTTGCTTCTTTTTGCGCTATACGTTTGCTTCCTTGGGTGTTTCCTGCATTTTGCGATGACTACACTCAGATTTACCTGTGTACCATCATTATTATACTATTGGGATTCGCAAGTGGGCATCCTCGAGTATTTTAGACTGTTTCTGCATTTTAACAACTGGCTAATTCTTAAATGAAAAGAAGAGTGAATCCGACTGTGCCGAAAGATTGTGTTTGGTAAGCTACCGGGAGTCCAAGCCTCAGCTTATTTTGGATGCAGATGCGGGAGGATCTTTTTTAAAGGCGGGGCGATTCAACCGGTTTCGACGGGGTTTTTTTTTTTCTCGGCAATGACAGGGATGACACGAAAGTGACTTGCCTGTTCACGGATGCTAGCGACCTTGCAAAACCCATCTGGTACTGGCATTGTACTACCCCGAACACTGCATGTCTTCGGAGTATTTTGTCTAAAGGAAAGAGAAACACTACTTTTCTGTTCGTGGGTGATTTTCTTCGCGACTGGCCGGCGACCCTAAGGTTAATATTGAATATCAGTCCACGGCCTTGTGACCAGCGCACACGACAGACATTGCAACGCACGCACCACTGGTCAGCAAAAAGTAGCCGGAAACGGATCTCGGTTTAAAAAACAGACAGTTTGCGCCGGACCCTTGAACGGACAGTAGCTGCCTACTGTGTGTGTATGCGTGACAGAACTCGCAGCAGACAGCACCTGCGGTGTGTCCCTCAGGAGAATTTGACACAGAGAAAATTCCTTCGAGGGAGCGGGCGTGAATACCTTCCGATCTGTTTTACAAAGGAGGTGGACGGCTCGTTGTGTTGATTGAAATGGACGGAGAGAGCGTGGTCTGTTCTGCACGATGTTTCACGTTCAGACGCCGCAGCACGCCAGCTCTCGTGGTCATGGGAAAGACTCAAAGAAGAGATGTGCGGGTATTTGCTTTTAGTGGCAAAATGAAAACTATCAGATAGGAAATGGTAGGTAAGGAGAGAGAAAAGAGACACAGAGCCAAATGTCTGGGCTCGGAGGCAGCCACTGAGAGGAGTGGTATCGTATGTGCAACAAACGGAACACTAGCTCGCAGGAGCTGTAAGAGAGATGAAGTAAGACTTTTAGAATACGCAACGCAATGAGGCAAGTTGCTGTTTTTGTTTCGTTCGCAGTGGGAATGTCAGCGCGTGCGGTTTAGGTTAGGCTCAGAAGGAAGGCTGTAGTGGCGCTTGCGGGTCGAATTCGAACGGCCGCCGTGAAAAGCTTCATTTATCGGCCCTCCCAGCGCGTCTCCTAATCACCGCCTCTATTAAGGTGAGGAGCAGACGCAACGTCGCCGACCCTCGTTCAGGGAAGGCTAAAGGAGGGATACCCAACACCAGGATGGGGCCTCTCCTATTTGTTTGCCAGAAACATCGTGCGTGTTTTTTTCTCACAAATATAATCTATGTTGAGGCCAATACCTCCGAGGCCTTTTTTGCTGGCATACGGCGCCCCTGAGGTCAAGCTGCAAGAGCAGGCCAGGTGTGCACGAATCAAAATGTACGCGAACACAGGCACAAGCCGTTCTCAAACTGAGAAATGGGGTTAAACTTTGTGTATCCGTTCAACAGAGCGCTCTTCCCAAGGCAAGAGGTGAGGGAAGAGCCGCATCTGTGCTTCGAATTCCTTTTCAAGGGCGCGTTCACATTTTTTTCTCCGCGAGGCTTGTTCCACCGAGGTAGGTGTGCTTCACCGGTAGGACGTGCGGCTTGGGTTATCTGCTGCACGGTATCTAGTCGGAAACTCCTTTCAACCCGAGAAAGCGACCGTCCAAACCCGCAGGTTAGCTTCCTATCTGGACGCTTAGCATCGGCTATCATGATAGCGTGAGATGCTTTCCCCCGTTTTAGAATGGGAGACTCCTTTCGACAGTGAAAGTTTGCTTTTTCTTAGACACGTTAGCTCTTTCATCGGTGCAGAGCCACAAATAAAGCGGCGCTTATGTCGAACATGATCCCGTCGAACGCACAGGGCTGTGGCACTGTGCTAACCCCGACTCAAGCTTTGAATTTTGCGGTTGACAGTCGTGCTATTGCCTCACATGGAAAATTTCTTTTTGGCTGAGAAAAATACAAGCCCGCTGCTGGAACGAGTCACTGTCTGCACAACGCGACGAGACGATAAGTTCAGACTGTTCGTCGAGTTTATAGAGAGTCTTCGAAAGCTCGATATGGCCAATCAAGTTTGCAAAACGCTCGAGACCTGCAGTGGAAGATTCTCAATCGCGGTGGAACGGCGCAGTCGGTTCGCTTTCCCTTCTTGCCTAGATAAAAATGCACTTGACTCCGGGTTTGAAAATGCCCGGGTGACTCTCTCTTATATCTATTGGTGGTAGGCAGTGTTTTCTCTCCTTTTTGTTTGGCCCATGTCCGAACGGACATCAAGCCTCTATCGCGCGCGCGCATATCAAAAAGCGGTTTGTATACAGAGGTGTTTGCTTGACTTTCCGCACGCTCGGACTCTGAGAAACTGCTAGAGTAACAAGGGCCAAAGGGCTACTTGTTTACGTCAGCAAAACTATAGTCCGCCTAACCAATACGCGCGCGGACATGGAATCAAAAGAAAATCTCCGCCTACCAAGGTGGTCCACCTTACAGTTTTTCCAGGTTCGGGAGAGGGGGTGCCTCCCACACTCATACACAGCCACTTTCTTTGTGAGCCGCCAGCACTGGACCCTCGCATACTAGCGTACTGTCAACTCTCGGGGGTTTGCGGGTATGCCTGGTTTGTACCGGCCATTAATACGGACCACCAGGTCATAGCCTTCATATTTTTGCTACATGGCACGACTTCAACTAACGCGCTGCGGTAACGTTTTCTTTGACTTGCGCATCGATGTCATTTCGCTGCGTAAATACCCCCCACAAACTGTACTACACAGCTTTTGGGAGTCGTCGTTGACCGTCGGTGCATAAAATGTATTGGACGGTTTCGTGTATGATATCATTTGCAACGCGTAGAACAATGGCTTTGTTCTGCATAGACCGTTGGGTTCACTAAAGCGCAGGGCCTTGGAGGGCGCCGCAATTGAGGATCGATGTCCAAGATTTTTGTGCACTTGCTTGAGGTGGTTCGCTCTGCGAAACATAGTTTTCCCCCGGTGAAGTTTATTTGCACGGTTCGTCTTCCATAAGCAGTGAGTCGTTCCTTTTTTTCCCCCTCGTTTTCGTATTTATTTTTCTCCGCTCTTTCTGGTAGTGATGAACTGTGGACACGGGGGCTATCAAGTACTTAATACCTTCCCTTTTTCCCTATCAAACGCACTAGAGGAGAAAAGACGGACAGGAATGGCAAGTACCAGAGGAAGAGTGGGGAAAGAAGTCGGGAAAACGCGAAAAAGAGGAAAGAAAAGGAGAACGAAGGAAGACAGCGGTAAGAAAACATGGACGAGGAAGAAGCAGAAGAAGAAGAAGAAGAAGGAAAGAAATGCGTGGGTTTGTTAGAAAGAAGGACAACAACACGTGCAACTGGGCAAACAGTTGAATTTGGTGGCGAGCAGAGGAGGGGTCAAGTAAAATGCAGGATAGAAACGTGCATTTCCAAGGATGCGTTCGGCCACGACTGAGAGCATTGCATTTTTTTGTGGTGGTTGCCTTCGCGTGACCAATCACATTGCGTGAGGTACCAATCTAAGCGGCCTGCCATCGCAACTTCGATGCTCAACTGCAATGTATCTTGCAGCTGAAGGGCAGTTGGCGCTTGCCGATGCGTGGCGAACATGTTTCACTGCGTCCTGTTGTTTGGTTCGAAAATCGTAGTCCATGACGGGAAGTGTATCTAGAGTTGAAAAGGTCTGAAGAATCTAGTGTCTCCCCGGCATTCGTACGCAGCTCCTCGGGTGAGGCCACTTCAAAAACGGGTACAGCTGTAGGTGACAAGTACATACTCGTCTTACATCGTACAGACAATTGGCTGAGAAAGTGTGAGAGAGAACCTATTACTCCACCATTCAGATATACAATGGAATGTGGGTCGGAAAAAAGTTGTCTTGGAATACGTTCCGGCTCCATGCAGAATCGAGGTCCTTCTTTCGTGGCGTCGGAGACACTAGCCATAACCCCCTTGCAGGATAGACTCAGATACTTGCACTGCTGCCCTCGGTTGGGTGTGCAAGAAACACAAACTCTGGCTTCGATTGCCCCGTAGCAGCCCGATTCCATCCCCCGCACATCGTGCTGCATGACGTGAAAAGTGCTAGGCTGTATGCGAACTTTACTGGCAACCCAGCTAGCGACTTTCGAAGAGCTCTTCACGCACAGACAACAGGCAATCAACACCTGCTCTGTACATACCAGTCAGGTAAACTACGGGTAACACATAAGTACATGTGCGCCGGTAAAGACCGGCGCCCAGCGAGACAAGAGGCAGCAGTGAAAGTTCGGGAAACAGTAAAGTTCGGGCGATGCTAAGTTCGGGCGATGCTAAGTTCTGGTGAAGCAAAGTTCGGGCGATGCTACGTTCTGGTAGACTGACTCAAATTACCCAAGGTGACCCAAAAACCACGAGATGTCCAAACCCAAACTGCTGCCTCAACGCGCAAAGCCCGGGAGCACGTTGTTATAGTGTCATTTCGTACAGGGTCTCCATAGGAAGTTTTCCCCTGGAAATGACACCGTGATGAATGGCAGAGTGAACAGTGCAAGCTTTCAGGGCTGGAGGTCCCGGGTTCGAACCCGGGCGAGGCACTTTTCCGGTCGGAAATGATTTTCGGGGTTTGTAACGGATAACAGTAAAGTTCGGGTGAAGCTAAGCTAGCAAAGTTCAGACGAAGCAAAGCAAAGTTCGGGCGAAGCTAAGTTTTGGCGATGCTAAGTTCTGGTAGACTGACTCAAGTTACCCACGGTGACCCAAAAACCGCGAGACATTGAGAAACTCTGCAAAAAACACGCAAATTTCGGGCACACTAGACCCGAAAACCAACAAACCCCGAAAATCGTTTTCGACCGGAAAAGTGTCCTCGGCCGGGTTCGAACCCGGGTCTCCAGGCCCGAATTATGCAAAAGACCCGGTGCCAAATCACGGATCGAGAAAACCCGGAGCGAGGGAATTGACTACTTCCTAAAATCTCACTACAAAAAAGTGCCCCCGGGCTTCGCCCCCGGCCCCCTAAATAGTGGGGTTGGCTCGACGGAACTATTAGCATACCTATTAGCATACTTCTAGTCTCGGAAAATGATTTTTGAGTTTGTTTCGGTGTTATTGCTAGTACGTGCTTGTGTTTTCCGAAGTGTGCGAACCCAGGCGATATGCACTCACCTTACGCGTTGACGTTTCTAGAAAGCAAGCTGCAGACTCACATACCTTGGGCAACGTCTACATGACGCTTTCCCCGTGGACAGCACGAGTCGCGTAGCAAGGGTCAGGGTAGCCTCTCCTGCGTTTTGTTTTTTGTTTTCTTTTTTTTAGAGACGAATACCGCATGCGGGTTTAATACGAAACGTGTAAATGTTTCTTAGCTACTTTTCTGGCCAAAGTGTTTCTTAATTAACACGTTTCGTACTAAAAACATGGGGTCTGACGCACTTAGTGAAATTTGAAAACTGTTGAAACCCCATGATGATCTCCCATTTTTGTTCCCGAAAATCTTGGGTTTATCGAGCCTTTGAGCAGGAAAAACGTATCGCGGTCAGAGTATTAGCGGCAAGAGCGTTCTGGCACTTGTGCATGAAGACGACAGGCGTGGGCGGGCTCTGGGATGCCAGGAATGGTAACCGCAGCTCCAATCGTCTTGTTGACATCCTCGAGCGTCCGTCTCTATGAACCAAGAGTCGGTGTCGGCGGAAAACAACATTGCAAGGTGGCTGACTATCTCAGCCAGAAAGCGAGCAAGATACAACGCATCTTCGGAGCGACCGGTCAGTTGTTACAAGCATCCAGTGCCAACCACGAGTTCCTGACACGCTAGTGTTCACGAAGGTGTTCATTTGGCGGGCACGGCAACGCATTCATCGTTTGCCAGTTCTTTAAGCTCTTGGTCAAAATCAGCGAAGTCAGAACGTTGATGCAATCTGCGCATTCGCTCAGTACGAGACATTCGTTGAAGTTGCGATGGAGTTCGGCGAGAACGTTGTCCCCGCAACCGGTGGCCTGGGGCGGTGTTGGCGGTGGCTCTCGGAGCTGGAGCCAGCTCGGGAGCTGGAAAGAGCCAGCGGGAGCCAGCAGGGCACAATAAAAAGCCATCTCAAAATTCCCCCAAAATGCGAGAAAACATTTGCACATTTTTCTTTGGATATCCGGGTCTATTTTTTGCGGATCTCTTCATCGGAGCTGATCACGCAAAAAATCGCCGAAAAAGGTCTGCGACGGACCAGCAAAAAACCTCTGCTCAACTTGTAGAACGTGGGGGGCCCAAGACTACACTCCACGAAGGAAAGTACTTGGTGTCGGTCACAAGCAGTCCCGGACATGGCTAGCCATAACCCATAACGAAAGCGTGCACTAAATATACAACCCGTAACCACATAGCCTTTTCTTGCTCTAAGAGAACCCATTCATGAACGGTCACACGGAGACCCTAAAACCCCGGAATTTCAAGCGAACTTTAACTCTAAAAAAATGTCACCACTCGGGGGATTGATTCCCGTCCTTCTCGATGCACACCGGGGCCCTGTCTCTTACAAAGACCCACAAACCACGCACATGTTTTGTAATCCCCGGGTCCAATTTTCACGGATCTCTTCGTCGGAGCTGATCGCGAGCGGAAATTCGTCGAAAAAAGTCTGCTACGTGGACCAGAGGGAAAATGTCACCATTCAGGGGATCGATTCCCGCCCTTCTCAACACACACCTGGTGGTTTCCACGCCCGGTGCCCTTACATAGCGTAAAGACCCGGGAACCACGCACGTACTTTCTGAGCCCCAGGTCTAATTTTCGCGGTTCTCTTCATCGGAGCTGATCGCGAGCAAAAGGTCGTCGAAAAAGGTCTGCTCCGTGGACAGCGAAAAATCGGCACCGTCCAGGGGATCGATTCCCGTCCTTCCCGTCACAAACCTGGTGGTTTCCATGTCCGGTGCCCTGCATCTCGTAAAGACCCGCGAACCACGCACATACTTCTTGGTCCCCGGGTCCATTCTTCACGGTTCTCTTCATCGGAGCTTATCGCGAGCTAAAAATCGTCAAAAAAGGTCCGCTGCACGCACGAGCAAATTTTTCACCAGAAACCCAGCTCCCGCTGGCTCTTCCCAGCTCCCAAAGAGCCAGCAGAACCAGCTCCAAAGAGCTGGGAGCCACCGCCAACACTGCCTGGGGGCTGTCTTCAACGAAGACCTTGGTCGGCCTCATCTCCTGTCGGATCGGAAACTTTCTCTTCCAGTAAATTTGCGTCCCTCAACCCGGTCACCACGAAACTCGCCCGGATTGTCGAATCTGCTTCGCTCTATTTCTTTTTTGACGGGTTCAGATTTTCTGTCAATTTTCCTGCGTCCTTTTTTTACTGTCAAGCCCAGTGCTCCCGCTAACCTCACTTTTGGTGAGGAATTCAAAAACCTGTTTTGGGCTTGTTTTTTTTGGTGCCCCCCAAAAATTTTCACCCCCGTGTTGTGCAGGTTATTAGCTTCGTTTTTGCCTTGGATTCCCGACCAACTTTCTTTTGCCGCTCTGAGACTGAGAAAGCTTTTCTCCAGGGGGGGGTCCGGGGGGTTTTGCCCCCCGGCGAACGGTATGGTACAGGTGGAGAAAGTTTGCATTGTCAGTCTGTTTGTCACAATAAACACTGCACATTCCTGGAGGCAACAGCCCATTTCAAATTCAACCACCACTCGACACTGCGTGCTGGTAAATCATTGGCACGAGTATACGCAGACCAGAGATCACGTGGAACAAGGCACTTGTGTCGACTCGGAGAGAATCTGCCAAGAAATCCGGGGCTGCTTCTGATCCTCGACTCTCTTTCTTGGCTCCAGCCCCCGTGGCAGCCCCAGACTTCTGCCCGCCAGCCCACGAGTCTACAGACTGTGATGCAGTGCTTTGGCTACACGATACCACCAACGGGAAAAAGGTGAGGAATTCCTCACCCTCTTTTTTCGAGCCTCTTTTTTTTTGAGGAATTCCTCGCACTTTTTCGTTAGCGGGAGCACTGGCCAAGCCCCAGTTTACTCTAAGTACATAACCCCTCAAAGCCCTATGGAAGTGCAGTCTTTAATACAAAACGTGTTAATGCTTCATAGCTTCAGATCCGGGGTGTTTCTTAATTAACGCGTTTCGTATTAAAACCGTTTCGTACTAAACACGTTTCATAGTAAACCCGCATACGGTAGTAGAGAATACTTGCAATTGCGGTACAAAACTGAGAGAGACTAGAAGTCCTGCAAAGAAACGGTTTGTCAGCCTACCAAATGGTAGTACAGTGTACAAAGTTAGTCTACCAAACCGTATATAGCCTACTAAACGGTAGCGACGTACCAATCGGTAGGACAGCCTACCAAACGGTACTTTAGGCAGAAGTGGTCGAGCTCTCCGCATTCCGACCGGTGACAACAACACCAGGCGCGCAGGCAGCGGACAGAGAGGTCGTCCCCTGTTTCCCCAGACGTTGCTTCATCCATCCGAGCCTTGTAGTTTTGAATTAGAATGCAAAGAATCTGGCGATAATCTGCATCGCCAGCGTCGCGGTTTTCTCTTCGCACGTGATGTGTCATATTTTTGCCTCTCCAGCTCGTTTTGATCGTCGCGTTCAGGCGCGCAATTGGTGCTTCACGGCGCTTAAGCGATGGCCGTGCTGTCCTCTGTGGAGTCGTCTGCCCACTCGGCTTCTTCGGTTGCGCTTCGATGGGTCCTCCTCTACGCCGTTTAGTTGCCGTCTCCGGTGCAGGTCGTTCGTCGCTTCTTCGCTCGCGTCGGTTCCGTCTTTTCGACCTTCACTCTCGATGACAATGAGGGCTTCCGCTCTTCTGCGCCTTCGGTTGCATCTGTTGCTGCTTCCGGGAGCACCACGTTTTCGCGCTTTGCTATCCTCGGTGCCGCCTTCCCTTCTTCGCGGTCGCTTCTTCTATCGCCACGGCCGCCCGGTGGTGCCCCTTTCGACAGCACAGTTTGGGCCTTCGGCGTGTCGCAGTGCTCGCACGTTGGCATCCCGTGGTCGAGACACCGGTGATGACTATCGCGGCAGCTGTTGTCGTCTTCTCCCTCCACGGCCCTTTTTCTTCGTTCCTTCTCCGTTGACAGTCGTCCATCTCGCCGCACGCTCCACCCTCTCACCTCTGTGCGTCGGGAAAGATCCATCCCCCGCGCCTCGCGAGCCGTCAGCTGCGCCTCAAGTACGATTCCATCGTCTCCGTACCACCACGGAAGATCAAGCTCATCTCGTTCCCCGTGAGGCACGGCGGGGCTCCCACCATTCTCAACAACTCTATCTTCTCCAGTTCTTCCTGGCAGAAGCGGTCCGGCGCTGTTTCGCTCCAGCGCTTTCCCTGCCTCGTCCTCGGCGCCAAAACAGTAATAACCAATGGGCTGGATCCAAAATGAATGAAATGAACCCATACGATGAGCTCCTCGGCAACGAAGTCGCTGTTAGTCCGCGGCAGGTACTTGTTGACAGCACCGCACATGGAATTGTTAGACACAGCAATCGTGCGACGACTGCCGCCTGCCATGGATCCCGTTAGGGTTGGGTCGGAAGGTCCCAATGAAGGAGAGCCTTCCCGCAAGTACTCTTCTTCCTGCTCGCAGCGGCGTTGGATCTTCGCGATGTACTCTGCTAGCGACGCTTTGATGGCGTCGGCGTCTTTCAGTGTTTCGTCGAAGGAAAATCGGTCGACGGGCGGAATGCCGCGCTGTGTGTGGACCGCAATACTTCGGTGAAGAAAACGCACGGCTCCACCCTGAAAGATTACCTAGAGATTAGTACTACGGACGGGCTCGCCAAGTTGGGCGAGAAGAAAACGTCTCGAAGCGACAACCGACGATTTTCGCATTGAAATGCATTGCCCCTAGCAGAAGTATTGTAAGAACTTGCATTGAATATACTTCACAATAGAACATGATAACATGATACATGGTGCGGCTCCGAACACCTGCCACTCCCACTACTTTCGTCAAGGTTTTCCGTTTCCGCACCGGAGCAAATATCTTACTGTGTCCAGAGCCAATATGTGGTCCCTCACCAACAAACATGCACACTCTTCAAACTGGCTATTTTGAGCCGGCAAAAACTGAAAATGGCCTTCAAAACGAGGCTTGGCCGGTTGGCTTGCCCGGGAAGTACTTTCTGGAGGCTGCGGTGGCGGGATAACGGGACACTAAATAAAGGCATTCGCTGCGAGTTTTCGGGATAAAAAGAGGCCACAGGATACCATTTCTTCCTCGTCGAAGAGGCAGGTGGGGCGCTTGAAGAAGTCGTGACGAAGAGCCTGCTCGACCGAGTGTCGCTTGAGAGGGTTGAAGACAAGAAGGTGTGAGACGAGGTCGATGGCGAGCGTATTCCTAGTCTTGACGGTGTTTTCCCAGTGCGCCGCGGCGATGCCTGTCAACTCCCGGAAGAGATATTGCTTGGCGGACGCGGAGCCGATGTGCTCAACGTCTTCTTCTGGAGGTGTGCCAAGGATTTCGATGATTTTGTTGAGCTGGTTGTAGAACGTCGTTCCTGGGAAGAGAGGCTTGCGGTTGTAGAGCTCGACCATGATGCACCCTGCTGACCAAAGATCAATCTTTTTGTCGTACTTCTTCCATTGCATCACAAGCTCTGGAGCGCGATACCAACGGTAAGTCACGTAGTCAGTGCTGGCGGTACCCTCGCTGTCCTCCTTCGCCAGGTTGAAATCACAGATCTTGATGTCGTTTTCGGTGTTCAGCAGAATGTTCCCAGGATGCAGATCTCTGTTTTGGGTAAATTGCCTGAACAAAACGGTTGAAGCATTGGCGGCACAGACCACAATGTTACGTGAATAAATTCTACACTGCGCGCGGGTTGCCTTTTAATGTTTACGGCGCGTCGGTTTCCTGAGAGCTAAGACACGCCCATACTGGCAGTTCGGGCCTGCAGAAGATTCTCGCAAAAATCACACGTCCAATGCATTTTCAGTTTGCGGAAATTGGCATGACCTGTCGTACGGCTGGGGGAGTTTGTTACGCCTTCTCGCTAGATCTTGGCAAAACCGTACACCGCGAGAGTAGGAGAAGGTAGAAAGGGAAACTAGAGTTTTCGTTGACCGCACTACCCTGAGCCCAAATCCTGGACGTGGTTTCAGGTGGAAAATTTGGCAAATGATCATGATCAGAAGGTCCTACTTGGGCGGTTCAGTTTCCTCACACATTGCATGTGGCTAAAAATTCATAAAGAAAGCTACGCACCTGTGAATGACCTTTGCGTCGTGCAAGCACTTGAGGCCGTGGAAGATCTGGAACATGAAATACTGAATGTGCTCCTCGGTGACGTTGACGCTCTGATCGCGGATGATCTGGGCGAGGTCAGTGTCCATGCACTCCATCACCATGTAAAGTTTCTGCAGCTTCCCTGGCTCAGGGGGATCCCGCAGCACTGTCACGAGTCCCAAGATGTTTTCGTGGTTGAAGTGAGAGAGGAGCTGTGCGTGGTTGCGTGTAAAATTGGCAGGGCGAGAGTTTTAGAGTGACGCAGGCAGGCAGAAACGAAATAAAACAAGGTTGGAAGATAACCGTGGGGCTATTCCGAAGAATCAGTTCCCCACGAGGTGGAGGGGTATGTTTCCACCGAGAAGCCCGAAAGAACATAGTTTGTTTTTTTTCCGGCTTCTGGTTTAAAAAGGGTTTCCTTTCTGCGGACTACGGTGGCTGGTAGACAAGTAGAAGCTCTGGGTTCACCAGGGATCTTCAGGGAAATCCATTCATTTCTAGACTGTTTCTTTTTGAAGAGCAAATAATATCCCCCTTGTCTGTCATGCCTGCGACGAATCTCGAAGCAAACGAGTTTATGGCGCAGCCTCGATTTCACTTGTTGGAACCTGTGTGATCTCTCCGACGATTGCATAGGTGTACGATGATTATTGAAAGCCCGTGTTCTACCTCGAGTCCTTCTCGATCTTAGAGTTGCCCTCGAAGGATATTCCAGGTTGACACGATAAACGACAAGGGTTTCCTCCTAATTCTGGTGAGACCCCCGAGCGAACAGTGGGTGAACACAAACCTTGATTTCTCTGTATACACGCTTCGCAAGAAACGGCTCATCCAGGATCACGACTTCGCCATCGGCGCCCGCCTTAGCCTTGTGCACGCGTTTTATCGCGACCTTTTGATCTGTTTGCGGTTGTTGTTTTTTTGTGTTTAGCAGTACTTTCTGTCCTTCTAGGCATGTGGCTCACAATCATCTCGGATTCGTCGGCCCTTGAGAGCAAACAAGATCTTGTTCGACGATATCTTGGATGCAGGAAGCTGTTGAACTTGCAAAGCAGGGTGATATCTTGTGAGTGCAAGCCGATAGAAACTTTACTGAGCCAGTTATACCAATTACGCCAATGGGCATACTAGTCAGTGTGTCGACGGCGCCGCAAACCTCGCCGTAGCTGCCGCCGCTGAGGTAGGTGGTGACCTTCCACCGTCCGCTGATGCAAGACACTTCCTTTTTGAGCATGTCCAGAATTTGCTTCTTGCGCTCATCTCTCGTCCCCATTTTTGCAACAACGCAGCTCGCCAGCCACCGTCTTCCAAAGAGACAAGTGTGCTAAGGCGATCAGACGCCCGTGCGATCGAGTGCGCGTCACGTTGTCTCCCTTCTTTTACTACCCCCAGTCTGAAGATGATCCGGTTTCATGTGTGCCAGAGCGGCTTAGTGGGGTAGACTTTTACAGGATTACTTAGAGGACTTCAGCTACAGGTCAGAAGACAGCTGCAGGAAAGCTCGAATAGGCCCCCGCAACTCTAGCTCTCGGCGTGTGCCGCTCAACAAACTGACCACGTTGGGACGTGCTCTCAATTCCTGGTCTTCAGATCATTCGTTCGTAGCGCAAAGCTCTTGGTTGACTGCATGTGGTACGCATGAGCGTGTTTTCCCAACTACTTGAGAGCCCCCTCGACCGTACTACCGGTCCGTAGTGGTTGAGGAAGTTGCACACATGGAGACTGCTACAGTAGCCCTACACGGGACTTGGGCAAGTGCCTCGTGGGAGGGCAGTGCCGTTGAGGCCCAAAAACACGGGATACTTGATGGTTTCCTGCTCATTCATCATTGGGGGACCAAGGCAGGCACTCATATCTCAAACATAGGGCGAACCACCCGACTCTGGTTGCTGGGACTGAAACAGGCGAGTGCAGGAAGAAGGCAGAATAGCTCTCTGGGACAGACTGAACGAACATTGTGTGTTGAGGGCAGAACGCACAATTCAGCGCGTATATAAAGGTGCGGTCGCATTTAACGCCTGAAGGGGAGGACGCGGAACTGGGGTGCTGCGGTTTTTTCCGAGTGCATTTTTGTGCGTTCTTGTGCTCGCGTGCCGTGTGCCACGCAGCACTTCACTGGCAGTTGTACTGAACTTATTTTCAGCACGAGGGTTTAACAAAAACAACCGTCCTGACAACGCAGTGACGCATCGGGCACGAGTGCCGCAGAAGTCATGGGCAGCAAGGAGGAACAGTATCATCCTCCAGCCCCCCGTAGAGAAAAGCTCCGGGCTTAGATGCTGGCTCTGTAATCATCAAGACATGCTGTGCATCCTGGTGCTGGGAATTCAGGATCGTGCTTGGAATGCTACGTACTCACATCGATTGTTGTCTGCCACCGTGGTTCCGTCCCTAAAGCCACGGATACAGGAAAACGGCTATCAGTGCAGAACCTGAGTATTTGAAGACAGGTCAGCGGTGCCAGTCGGTTGCTCGTATACTACGAGGGCACAGGCAATCCTTCGAGAAGCCCCTTACAACCACGTCTGAGCAATTAGTAGAAACTCCAGGACACCCGCCTTGTTTTCAACTGCGACTCGCTAGAAAGCACTGACGTGTCTTTTCTTTCTACGGTGGCAGTCTGCGAAGTAAACTCCGCACAGCATAGTGGACATGGGTTGCAGTTTGGGTTTCAAAGAGAAAGTATGCGTATCTGTCAAAGGACCTTGAACCGATGACCTTCTGGTCCAAATACTCTATGGCGACAGGTGATGAGGACGCGCTTCCAAACAAGCACGAATACCCGCTGGTCGGCACATTCAGTCACCCGGAAGTAAGTATCTGGTTCCACGGTCTATTTCTACCACGTTCGGCGTTGAGCCTCATTTTTCTCACGGTGTCCCTTGTGGGGGGCGCAGAAAACGCTCTTGCGCAAAAAATAGAAGTGTAGATAACAGCAGTGCAGCGTAAACGCCAGCAGCTTGCGTTGCAGAAACAGGCACGTTTTTTGACGTCGTGTTTGGACGTGTACGGTCATTAAGTGTGCACACGCTCGCCCAGACGGCAACGCATCCTATCAACGCACCATTCAGTGGCGAGTGGTGACGACGCACCGTGAACTGGATTCACTCAGATTCAGCAGGTGCGACCCCAGCTAAGACTCGGTACCACAGCTTCATTCTGGTGCTCGGGTGTGCCCTTACGTTACCAGCGCAGGCAAAACGATGATACGTGGTGAACGGCAACCGCACCCTCTTTCGCTCCATCCTGTAGCTGGAGTTCACTGAGCGAAGAGTTTCCCCCCCACCACCCCACCCCGAACTTTACTAATTGAACAAGCGCCTGTTTTAGAGATGCCCATCACCGTTTCTTCTTGAGTGGAGCATTCTTTTTCTTGTCAGGATAAAAACGCTCCATACTTTACAAGTGTGTATTTCTATTGTTTGATGCCACAGACCAAGTCCGCGGTTCTTCGTTCGCACCTCTTCTCCTCTTGAATGTTTTATACAGCAAGCATCCGACGCTTCAAGCTTCCTGCTAGCAAGTGTAGCGAAGCAAGTCCAGCGAAGTGTAGAATATATTTGGACCACGCCCCTCTCCCAGGTCAGTTACTGAGAACGATGTCACCAGCAGGGAGTCCGGTGGCCTTCGGGGCTTGCCGCCTCTCGAGGCTGGGGCAGCCTGAGGCTGGCCGAAGCAGGAGTCCAGGTCTATCTAGCTCGAACATGAAGCGATGCCAAAAGACGTGTCACAAAACTATTGATTCGCACAGCACATTATTTCAATGTATCTAAGATCGGTCAATGGTACCAACTGTACCATTTGATGAAGAAACAATGGTGTTGTCCCATTAGCAAGAACGTTATTCAGAGGTGGAACGAAGCCAGCGTTGAGAAATGCTCAGCCGGGAGAGCAGAGCGCGCAACGCCGAGCAGGCAACGGACGACGCCCCACGCAATCCAACAAGAAGAAGTGGCTGCAGTGGACGCAGGCACTAACGAGGTACAGAAGGCGGAGCAGAGTACCAAAAAGCGCCAACAACGACCTGGCACACCCGGAAGGAATCGGAAGATGGCATTGACCACGCGGCACAAAATAGGAAGTATTGAAAGCGGATGGGGTCGCCGAGCGACGTCGCGCAGAATCGCAAAAGCGACTGTAGGACTTCGAATGTGACCCGCCTTTCGGCATCCAAAACACGATGTTATCGTAGAAATTTGACCAATCTCTGATTATGTGAAATACGCTGTGATCAAACAATGGGATTTGAGCCTTGAGTCGGCAATAACTTCACCCCGCACGGCGTGCAGTTTTTGCCCGGGTGGTCAATTGCGGATGACACAGCCCGGAGCCCAGAAGCTCCCAAACCCCCGTTTCTTATTAAATAGCCTGCCCTCTCCCCTCCCTACTAACGCCCAACGTGCGGCCGTGGCTGACAGCCAGAAATTCCTGGACTCAAATCAGGATCTCTTGCCTGGGGTTCAGAATGCAAGGGACGTTTTGCCACTATTTCATTGTGCAAGCAGCCACACAAGACTACTAATACTGCGAGGGTGTGACATCAATAGCTGGTGTCTGAGGATTCTTCTTCGTCTTCCTCGTCACTGACAGCGGCACCCGCCGTCGTGTCGGCATCCCCGTGCAGGAGGGCTTCCAGGTGGGCATGGAGCTCTCTCCGTTCCGCGGTCTCGTTGTGACTTTCAAACGCGCCTTCCTGACTTTCTTCATCTTGCTCTTCTTCTTGTGTCTCCTCGGTTTCCTCAGATTCTACGCTTTCTTCGCCGTCGCTTGCATCGCTTTCATATTCGACTGCTGTGTCGCACGGTGCGACTGGCGCCGCGTTGCTTCCTTCTGTGTCTTCTTCTCCTTCTTCCTCTTCTTCTTCTTCTTCGTCCTCTTGCTCCTCCTCCAGCTGATCTGTCTTCTCCATCTCCTCTTGTAATTCGCGCTGTCTTTGCATCGTGGCGTCAATTCGCAATTTACTGAGACGTTCCCTGGCCGAAGCTCGTGCATCCGACGACGACCCCGACTTCTGAGGGATCGTCTCTTCGTGTGGCATGCCTTCGCTTGTTGCATCGCTGTTCCTATCGTCATCAAGGCGCTTAGTGTTGTACGGTGCGCACGAGCAGCGCAGAAAAGCCCAGAGGTCATCGATCTGATTTGTTGTCAAGATGCCCTCGACCGACGCACTGCGTTGCAGCAGCGCCTTATCGACGACGTGCTCCTGCGGTGGTGGATTTTATATCTGCATTTCCGCCGATCCTGTATGAACGTACAGATTGGTGTCCTTCGACCTTACGGTTGTTTGTGAGGTTCAGCTTTGTACATGTGTTGTGTGGTCGGTGGATGGACTGTGCGAACTATATTCGTCGGGCATGTACTTGCAAGGTGCTCCGACGAAAACAACTCCCGCCCCACACTTTCCCGCCCTTCCCAACTCTCACCGACCTCCCTCACCCACACCACCCACCTGTCTACCCACGACTATTAACTTTGGTCAACTTGTATTCTCCGAATTCATACTTTTTCTTGCTTGCTGTGGTTGAGCGTTGCGCTCTTACCGTGATGCGAACTTCTTCGGTGCTTATTCTTCCCAATAGGTAGTGTGTAGAGATCTGTTTCCGTTTATACCTACCTCCCTCCATGAAAGTGTCTAACCGTTCTTACTCGTGAAAATGTCTTAGTCAGGTCTCGCAGAGAGTGAGAGTGAATGCCTTCCTGCCTTGCACCCCTGCTCTATGGATAACAAAGGAAGGCTACCCCAAACGCTTTTCAAATTTCGAAACTTCAAAGAGACTGCAGACACGAGACTGGGTGCAATGACTTATTCTCATCCATTGATTTTTTCCGCGAAGAGCTGCTGTCCCTAAGAGTGCACAACCGTGGTATCGCTACCGATGCACAAGGCTTAAATACGAAAACGAGAGCACAGGTGTAAAGAAATGCGTAGTTTTGTTATTATTTTACTTGTTTGCTGTCGGCAACATATTGTGGTTGAGGTGTCATTCAGATGTACATCTAAAGCCGCCCACGTCAAATTTTGTTAAGCATTGAGTTCTTTTAAGTACATGAACCACATGGATTAGCATGCACTGCCTCGATAGCCAGGTTATCGGATGACGTCGTCACCTGCCATTGCGTCGTCAAGGTCGAGCATTTGTGGCGCTAGCGGGATTTGGCTTTCTTGCGATTCCAAAGACTGAGTCGGCGAGTACGAGGGCGGGCAGGAGTGCCCGTTTTCCACTACCGAGGGCATTAGTGTGCCCGCGGTCCCCGGTCGTTTCTGAGAGAGCTTGTTAAGCATTGAGTTCTTTTAAGTACATGAACATGGATTGGCATGCACCACTTCTTAAGCAGCGGCTGCCAAAACTTGCCGTGACACCTATTTCATGCAAGGTAAAGAAAAAAGTTGCACACGTCGCTCGGTATGTCGTCTTGCAACAAGTGCTCTGCGTCGTCGACTGGTACTACAGCAGGTGGGTAGTATGGTTGGCAGGTGGCAGATAGGAATTGCCACAAGCCCACGGCGTCGCATGGATTACAGTATGCGGCGACGAGTTCTTGATTAACAACAATAGCTTTGGATCGCGTACTCGCCTTCGGGGACACGACCTCGACTTGCTTGGCTCTGCTACCTTTGCCGTTGTTCGGTTGCTGGTTGTCAGCAGCGTGATATCCACCACCAGCAGGCGACTGCCCCCCTACTACACTATCTTTTGATGAAGGAGCCTCAGGACCAAGAGTCCCCAGCGGCGCTTGTTGGGAAAGCAAGCCTCGGTGGGGTACTTGGCCTTTGCCGAGGGTTGGCCGTTGTTGGCCAAACTCATCGTCGACCTCCCAAACTGGCTCCGGCGGTTGAGGCCGGAGAAGGCCGATCGGCGGAGAGTCCGGCACCTTCCGCGCATTGTCTTTGCGAGGGCGTCCCTTTTTGAGAGACCCTTCTATGGGTGGCAACTGTGATGAGCTGGTAGACCGGACACTGCTGCCCGTGAGGCTGTCTGGCTCTATCCCTGGTTCCGGCGTCGACACAGCACTGGATGCCGTTGGGGCTGTAAGCGGTGGCCGTCCGTATTTGCCTATGCTGCTGTCGTACCGCAGCGGCTCTAGCTTGCCGCCAGGTGCGCTTCGTTTGCCATCGGATGCTGTCTTCGATCTCCGGGGTTGACGCGACTTCTCGTGTTCAAGGTCTTGCATCAAGCGGTCGATCAGCACCTGCCCGTTGGGATCCGCTTCGTGTTCGGCGTCCTGTGTGTAATAAACCATCTGTTGCACAAGCTTGAGCGACCCATCGTGGTCAAATCGTCACTGACAGCTACACGGGCAGGAGTACGCGCGAGTGTCAATCGTTGTTTGATGACGAGCACGCTCGCTGCCATCAGAACGTGAAAGAGTAAGAGTGACAAGAACGCAAAAAAGTACCTGTTGCGGTTCTTGCTCGTCTCTTT
>JAPJBO010001193.1:0-61243 GCA_030068145.1 Diplonema papillatum | reverse complement strand
TCCGTGACTCCTCCGGAAGAGGGCCGTGCGCCCTGTCGACGTCGCAAAGCTGACAGCCAAGAAGCAGAATCAACCTCTGCGCAATTGATCATCGACTTGAAGAACAACGCAGCGCAGAGTGGAAGCCCGCTTGAAAGACAGGTTGGTAGGCTGGATGCCGATCTCAGTTACAAGGCGACCAGGAAGAGCTGCAGAGCACCGTCGATCTCAGGTGGACGCGGAAGAGTCGACAGAGATGAAGGCGGCCCTACTCGATGCGAATCGGCGCGTGAAGTAAATGCAGGTCGGCAAAAGGAGGATCGTTTCGCGGCTTGAAGAAGAGCTCCGCATATTCGAGACGGCAATGGACGACTTTGAAGTCGCGGATCCGGACCCAGCGACCGGCGACTTCCCAAGAGGGTCTTGCGCCCTGCCCAGAGGCTGTCGCCCGGAAGAGGGCTGTGCCCTGTCCCGGAGACTACTCCGGAAGAGGGCCGTGCGCCCCAGGAAGAAGACATGGGACCGAGCTGTCCGGCAGACCCGTGCAGTCACAGAGACTGTCTTCCGCGACTATAGTAGGACTGCCCTGCGAGATCCTACTGTTTCACAGGTGTAGTAAGAACTGGGGAAGCGTCTGAAATTGCGCAGCTTCTTCTTTTTGTTTGGAAAGGCAGGGCTGGTGTCGCTGTCCGATAGCAAAAGGACCCCGAGGCCGTACTCCTTGAGGACTCGGACCGAGTCTCGGCAGTCAAAAGTGGGCGAGCATCACGACGGCGGCAGTGACGAAGTGAAAGAGGTGTCTGTGCTGCGTGGCATAGGGCGCGTAATGACGTTCGGAGGGTGGGCCGGCTTGTGGGTGCGTTCCTCCCCTGCAGATGTTCATGACGTGATAGCTGCAAGTTGAGAAGGAGTATGCCCCGGAGGCGAGGCCGTGGCAACAGAGATGGCGCAGATGGATGACTCGTTGTACTGTGCGGTCGTGTATTGTGCAAGGACCCCGGTCGAGGCGGCCCGGCAGTCCCTCCAAAGGTCGGTGCTGGGAAGGCGCTCCACGTGGCTGCGCTGTCAGGTAGGATGCTTGCCCAAATAGTTAGGGCGCTTTCTGTAAGCAACTAGAAGGCGATCGTCCTGTGGATGTCAACATGCATTTCGGCAGGGGTCAGTCTACCGATCCATGTACTTAGGTGCTTGGGAGCTTGATTCGAGCGGAGTCGAGGACGAGGCAGCTTGTGGCTCCTGTCACACGCTCTGCAAGCACAACGATTTTTCCGAAGTCCTTCCGCATTTAGGAATGTCCCTTCTGGCCTCGCTCGCGCTGGGTAAACGATGGAAATGACGCTGCGAAGTAGTTGCATGGTGCGTCTGAGCACGAGATGCAGTTTTCGTATGCCGCGGCCAGTTTTCTTGTCGTCGCTGACTCTCATGAACACATTTGAATGCGGATGCTCAACACAATAAACGCTACGTGGGCGCTATGTGAGTGTCTCGTATTTCCTCGACGAGCCATGTTGGCTGTGTGTGGGAGGAAGATGGTCAGCCACAGTTTTTTCGTCGACACCGACTCCTGGTTTATAGAGGCTGACGCTCTAGGGTGCCAGCAAGGCACTGCAGCTCACGGGCTGCATCCCAGGACCGTTGATGCCGGTAGTCCCTTAGCAAGTGCCAGAACGCTCTGCAATTGGTGGCATCTTGCTCTCGCATTTGGAGCTCAGGTGGTCAGAAGTTGGCTTCTGTAAACCGTGGGAGCGCGTCCTCGAACAAGGCGTGGCTGAGAAGAAAGTGGCTCACCTGGTCGGGAAGAAACGACTTGTCGGCAGCGTTTCCGCGTGTGGCCTCTGCGTAGGAAAGAGGGAGATGCATTCCAGTCTGCTGTTCCTCCCTACTCGGTCTGCTGGCTAGGGACCATTGGGATAGAAGCCATTGGGACAATCCCATGGTACCGCGTGGAGAGCGCGATCGGGCCCACGGCAGCGCAAGCCCGTGCTTACACGCCGGTCGAGCTGGCAACGGTGGTTGCGCACGCAGCCGTCTGCTTGCGGTCGCGCCGGCTAGGCCCGCAACTGCAGCCGCCATGGCGGCCATATTTTCGCCGGGCAGCTCATCCCATCGCGCCAGCAATCCAGTTAAGGAACACAACCGAGGCACAGTTGTGAAATGTAGCCGAGGTATGCTTGGTAGAGGCTATTAAACAAGAGTTAAATTCGGACGTCGGAGCGGCGACGACGGCTCAGAAGGCAACCGCACCGAAGGAAGAATTTAAGTAATATAAAGCTGTACCGGGCTGATGATAAAATAGGATCGGTACTATCTGACAGCTCTTGCTGGCTGGATACAAACCCTCAAGACATGCTTTCACCCTGATATCTGCTTGCGGGCAGACGTTCACCCACGTACGGGAAAGAAGGCGCATACGGCACATACACGGAACAGAGAGCTGCAACTGATGATAAAATAGGATCGGTACTATCTGACAGCTTTTGCTGGCTGAATACAAACCCTCAACACATGCTTTCACCCTGATATCTGCTTGGGGACAGAAGGTACCTTCCGGCGAAATACACGGCACCAGATTCTGATCGAGAGCTGCAAGTGATGATAAAATAGGATCGGTACTATCTGACAGCTCTTGCTGGCTGAATACAAACCCTCAAGACATGCTTTCACCCTGATATCTGCTTGCGGGCAGAAGGTACCTTCCGGCGAAATACACGGCACCAGATTCTGATCGAGGGCTGCAACTGATGATAAAATAGGATCGGTACTATCTGACAGCTTTTGCTGGCTGAATACAAACCCTCAAGACATGCTTTCACCCTGATATATCTATGAGGACAGAAGGCACCCTCGTACGGCTCAATACACCGAGTACCAGATTCTGATTGAGAGCTGCAACTGATGATAAAATAGGATCGGTACTATCTGACAGCTTTTGCTGGCTGAATACGAACCCTCAAGACATGCTTTCACCCTGATATCTGCTTGCGGAAAGAAGGTCCCCACGTACGGCACAATACACCGAGTACCAGATTCTGATTGAGAGCTGCAACTGATGATAAAATAGGATCGGTACTATCTGACAGCTCTTGCTGGCTGAATACAAACCCTCAAGACATGCTTTCACCCTGATATCTGCATGAGGACAGAAGGCACCCACGTACGGCACAATGCACCGAGTACCAGATTCTGATTGAGAGCTGCAACTGATGATAAAATAGGATCGGTACTATCTGACAGCTTTTGCTGGCTGAATACAAACCCTCAAGACATGCTTTCACCCTGATATCTGCATGAGGACAGAAGGCACCCACGTACGGCACAATACACCGAGTACCAGATTCTGATTGAGAGCTGCAACCGACGATAAAATAGGATCGGTACAATCTGACAGCTTTTGCTGGCTGAATACAAACCCTCAAGACATGCTTTCACCCTGCTATCTGCTTGCGGGCAGACGTTCACCCACGTACGGGAAAGAAGGCGCATCCGGCACATACACGGAACAGAGAGCTGCAACTGATGGTAAAATAGGATCGGTACTATCTGACAGCTCTTGCTGGCTGAATACAAACCCTCAAGACATGCTTTCACCCTGATATCTGCTTGAGGACAGGAGGTACCAACGTACGGCACAATACACCGAGTACCAGATTCTGATTGACAACAAAAAGAGTGCCAACAATATTACGCCCGCAGCAGCGCCAACTCCGGCGCCGCCACCCACTGTAGCAGAGCCGTAACTTGCAGCGCGCCTCCGGAGCGACTTACGCCCGCCGCAGCATGAATAGAAGTGAGGAGTCCCCGGAGAGATGGTCCCTGCACTCTAACTCATCTTTCTCTCTACTCTTTCCACACATCAGTTAGTTCACAAAAATCCAAGTGCTCATGAAAGGTGTCACAGGATAAGCCGGCAGCCGCTGCTTAACGTCCTGAAGTAACCTTGCCCGTGAGAAAGTGCATGCTGATCCATGTGGTTCGTGTACTTAAAAGTTCCCAGTCCTTAACGGCTTGATCACGTGGCCCTGATTACCCCCCCGTCAGGTGACACCATTGTTTCTATCTTGAACCATTCAACCCTTGCGGCATCTTGTCACGCGACGATGCGCCCCTGGGAGCTTGCCTCCGCCGCGGCAGGGAGATATGACGTTGAGCTGGCAAGGGACAGCCGTGAGCTCCTCACGAAGCAGATCGGGACGCGCTTCGCGGCGGGGCTAAGGAATCTACGTTGGGTCAACACCCCCCCCTCTCCCTACGACCGGCGTGGAACTCGCTTTGGATTTTGAGGCGCCTACACGCGATCCAAACTGCCTGGGGAAACGTTTGCCGAAAAAGGATTGCAAATAGGATATCTAGCACGAGCCATCAACGACCTAGCTTTGCTGACACGGGGGCCTCAGCCTTCCCCGGGAAGTGGCGACAGGGTGTATGCTCTTTACGCTGCCTGGGTGCGCCGGCATTGCCGGGACTCACACACCGTCCACGTTTTGCAGCTGGACGGAGGACAGAGGTGATGTCAAACGGCACAGAAGCAGTTTGCTCCATAGACAGCTGGAATGACGCCAAACCCGTGTACCCTCAGGACGTAGCCTTCGCTCAATGGAAGCTGAAGTTTCCCATCAAGGTGTTAGCCGCCGCCGCCGTAGGCAGCGCAGTCGCGAGGATGAAGAGGGCCCGCAGCGTTACAAGGCGGCGATCCCCCGCGAGACGAGCTCGCCCGCCGGTCAGAGCGCCCGCTGCGGCACCAACTCCGGTGCCGCCACTCACTGTAGCAGAGCCGCAACCTGCAGCGCGCCTCCGGAGCGACCTACGCCCGCCGTAGCAGTGCGAAGAGAAGTGAGGAGACCGGAAACTCCCCGGAGAGATGGTCCCTGCATTCTCTCTCTCTCCCTCTCTTGTCATGGAGGTGCACACGCAGATTTTCAGAAGTCCACCTCTTCTTCACACAGGCAAAAAACGGGTCTCACCTGGAGGACGCGAAGGACACGGGAACTGAGGGCATCAGCTCTGAAGCCAGCTCTTTGCCGTCGACACCGACGATGCAGGCAGCCGCCGCCAGCGTGCAAACGAAAGAAAGCTGATCACGACCCATGCGGTTCACGAGGATGTGGGGAGGACGCGGATCAGCAAGAAAAGAACGAAAAAAAGGAAAAAAACCGCCGGAGTGCACACTTGACCGGAGTTCACACTTGACCAGAGTGCACACTTGACCGGAGTGCACACTTGACCAGAGTGCACACTTGACTAGAGTGCACACTTGACCGGAGTGCACACTTGACCAGAGTGCACACTTGACCAGAGTGCACACTTGACCGGAGTGCACACTTGACCAGAGTGCACACTTGACCAGAGTGCACACTTGACCGGAGTGCACACTTGACAAGAGTGCACCTTGACCAGAGTGCAGCACAAAAAAGGCCGCTCCGGGTCCCGGAACGTGACGGTTCAACCGCAGCTTGCAAAGCTTGAGCTGGAGGCAGCACAGGCTGCTACAACCCCCGTCGGCTTGTGCCCTGTGACTGACCGTCTCGACGAGCTTGTGTTCAGCCAAGCCCCACGGCCCGCCGGTGGGGCCACGGTGCCACGCCTCGATGCTTTTAGTTCGGGAAATCGGCAGCCACTTGACCTGTAGGTCAGTACCGCCGAACGCGTGAAGCTTGGTTCCCGTGTAGCAGGCTTTTCCTGGAAGACGCGGAAAGGTTCAACAAGAACGAAAAAAGGAAAGAAGAAAGATCAGCCTGACACTTGCTGTCGATCGGGAAGTAAATCAACACCTGTAAATCGCGAAAAGTAGGGAGGGCGGGGGGGTGGTGATCAGCAAACAGCAAAAAAAAAAAAAAAAAAAAAAAAGCCGAACTCTAACAAGAGAAAAAAAAAGGAAGAAAGAAAAAAGAGAAGCTGTCCCAAACAATATCCGCATCAGCAGAGAAAAAACCCTGAAGCCTAAAGGACTCAACTGCCTTTTGGGCGGGCTCGTTCGACACTTTCTGCCGTTGTTCAGCTGGGGGGAATGCGAAAGAGGGAAGAAAGAATTGCCGACTCAGGGCATTCGTTTACGACTGTCCAATCACGTCGCGAAAGGTTTGTGCCTTTGGTGATGAGGTGGTTGACCAGGCCCCCACGAAGCCTTATACACAACACGGCTACAACACGAGGATGCAGCCCTGCTTAGGTGTGCACTCAGCCATCACAGGGCCTCAGATCTCGCTACTTGTCCTGACACAGCTGCCACCCAGAAGGCCGCAGCAGTAACCTTCGCAATGAAGGCACGCGCGGCTGAGTGTATGTAGGCGATCCATACAACAGCTGCATCAGACGCAGCTTGATCCGAGAGCTCGCTAGGGGAGGTGACGCTGCTCACCTGTCAGTCTCACAACTGACTGCTGGATCGATGGCTTTTTGTCTCGAAGAAATGTAAAACCCGGGGTTCGGCTAGAAGCTCTTCAGAAAAAGCGCAGTTTGCGCGGAAGAAAAGCCTCTGTTCGCTGTTGCACCGTGCAGTGGGTTGGCCCCCCGACCGACAGCACCAGGGGCGCTTCACCGAGGACCCCCGTGTTTCAGATCGCGTCCCCCCCCGTCTTGTATAAGAACGGGTTTGGCTTATTATTGATGACTCAGGCCCCACGAAGTCTTATGCACAACTCGTTTCAGAGTGTCTCCCGCCCCTAAAACGTGTCTCCCGAGGCAGGAGACATTCTGAGATGGTGGGAGACCTTCTCAGACTTGTTGCAGGTGAGAGACATTTGCCTTGAGAGTGTCTCCTGGCATATGGAAATGTCTCCTGGCATTTAAACGTGTCTCCCGTCATTTCAGAGTGTCTACGGTCCCCACGAAGCCTTATACACAACACGGCTACAAGACGGATGCAGCCCTGCTGAGGTGTGCACTCAGCCATCACAGGCCATTGGCTGCTAAGCAGCGCTTCGTTCCGCGTCGCGTCAAGTACATGATGCTGGCGGTTGGGGGATCGGCGACCGCAGCTCAATTAAGGCGCGGCCGGGGGGAAGAAAAAAAAAAAAAAAAAAAACACACAAGTAAAGATCGTCGGAAAAACGCAAAACACAGCATTTCGGAAATGTGGACCTCTGCAATAATACCCTGCGTCGACTGCACCAAAAAGACAGACAGTCACCTACTGCGGCACATGACCAACAACTAAGGTACCCACCGACCCTCTTTCCTCGTGTAACCACCAATATTCCGACACAGAGCACAAAGGATATCTTCCCATAACGAAGGTCACCCGGAGACTAAACCCCCGGAATTTCAAGCGAACTTTCACTCTAAAAAAGAAAAAAAGAAATACGAAAACCAGGCACTTCTCTCTTCTTTTGCAGCAGCGGTCCCGGCCGAGTGATGGCTTTGTTCGCTTACCTACCCCACCCCCCCGTGCATAAGATGGATGAATGATTCGGGTTTTGGCGGTATCCGTCTTAATCAAGGGGGTATCCATCTTAATCAGGGGGTTTGGCTATCCATCTTATGCACGTAGGTACTTTCTTTTTGGGCAACGCAATGGAAACCATGTGTATCACACGGCTCGCACCCGCTTAGTGTAAAAAAGAGGAAGCGCGCTGTGGTCCTTCTTTTTTTGTTTTTTTTTTTTTTTTTGTCAGTACTAAAGTACTTTTGGGAATATTGACACGAAGTGTGGCTCCTCGCTGGAAGACTTGTGCAGGTGGACTGATGGGGAAAACACTGTGACAACAGCCTCCAGGCGTCCTCCCCATTCACACCCACCTGCGGAAAATAAAATAAAGAAAAATACTCGAGGGACTGCCTTGTGCTTACTTCGAAGGAGGCTAGAGGGGGAGAAACAATACAACTACAAAATGGGTCTTTTTTGTTGAACGCTTACGCCCGCCACTGAACCCAGATTCACCTGTGTTTCGTGTGGGCTACAGCACATTTACCTCCTTTGATCTTTTGCAACTGGCAGCCTCCTCAAGTATTTCCTACAAAGCAGGTGCTTATACAAAAAAAAATGGGTAAGGCCACCAAAATAAAAAGCACGCTCGCCTTGTGCTGGATTCTCAGCCAAGTTTTACTTCTTTTTTTTCCCCCGTCTCCTTTCCATTCTTGCATTTCAGGCCTGCATGCCCCATCAAAAGCAATCGAAAAGAAAAGAAAAGAGCTTTCTACCACCTCGCGCGGTGTCACGGGATGTTTGGCAGCCGCTGCTAAACAAACATAACGTGGGCGGCGCCGAAGCTTTACCAGCTTCGGCTGACACCATTTGCGCACTTAACCATGGTTAAGAAGACAACTGAAAGCATAGACACAAAGATAGCCCAAAGCATCTGCAGAATAACACGAAAAGCCTCTAGGCAAAAACCCGTTTTCACACTTCTTCTCCGTTTTCTATTCTCTTCCAGCGAGCATTCCCGCGGATACGATATTCTTTGTATATAAGCACCTGCTTTGTAGGAAATGCTTGAGGAGACTGCCAGTTGCGATAGATCAAAGGAGGTAAATGTGCTGTAGCCCACACGAAACACAGGTAAATCTGGGTTCAGTGGCGGGCGTAAGCGTTCAACTAAGAAGACCCACTTTGTGGTTGCGAATGGGGTAGCGGCGGGAGGGCTGGACTACGGCAGACGAGAGGGGGAAATACTCGACGTAGCTGCTTCGACTCCGAATGGAAGGGGGGAAATATAGAGGTAAGGGGCAAATACAATACAAACACAATCTGATTTGTTCTTCGCTTACACCACCGTGTGTTGTTTTCTCACTCAGGATTTTTTGACCTGTTGTGTTTGTGTGATTTGTCGTGTAGGGGTAGACCCGCATGACCTCACGTCCGTTCAACACGTGGTTCGGTAGTTACAGCACTTGGGATCCCTTCTGTTCTTTGTCGGGCAGCATCGTCGAGCATTTCCTTTCAAGCTGGCGCTTATGTAAAAAAAAAAAGAACGCAAAATATTTTCACTCTAAATAACCTCTAAACCACAATAAACGCCAAAAAAAGCTGACACACGAAAAGAAGAAAAAAAGGGAGAGAAAGGGACACCAACCCAAGCAACTCCCACACACCGGCAGAGAGAAAACCTGCTCAGGAGGGGTATCAAACGCTTTCGTTGAGAAAAAAAAAAAAAGAAAAAGAAGAAACCGTCAAAGCAAGTGACCTGCTCTCTGCGCCTGCTGCCGCTGGCTGCTTCGGCAGTTATTACTACTGCCACTACTCGTTATGTGACAACGGAAGGGGTCACCTTTTTTATTTTACACAAGCGCCAGCTTGGAAGGAAATGCTCGACGATGCTGCCCGACAAAGAACAGAAGGGATCCCAAGTGCTGGAACTACCGAACCACGTGTTGAACGGACGTGAGGTCATGCGGGTCTACCCCTGCACGACAAATCACACAAACACAACAGGTCAAAGTCCTGAGTGAGAAAGCAACACACGGTGGTGTAAGCGAAGAACAAATCAGATTGTGTTTGTATTGTATTGCCCCTTGCCTCTATTCCTCCTTTCCATTCGGAGTCGAAGCAGCTACGTCGAGTATTTTTGTACAAGCCCCCGGTGTTTGTAGGAGACTGCCAGGCGATAGATCAAAGGAGGTAAATTTGCTGTAGCCCACACGAAACACAGGTAAATCTGGGTTTAGTGGCGGGCGTAAGCGTTCAACAAAAAAGACCCACTTTGTAGTTGTATTGTTTTCTCCCCTTTAGCCTCCTTCAAAATGCGCACAAGGCAGTCCCTCGAGTATTTTACCTTTTTACATCATCGCCAGCTTGGAAGGAAATGCTCGACGAAGCTGCCGGGTCGAACCGAAGGGATTCCAAATGCG
Organism: Diplonema papillatum; assembly: GCA_030068145.1. NCBI lineage: Eukaryota > Euglenozoa > Diplonemea > Diplonemida > Diplonemidae > Diplonema > Diplonema papillatum. The sequence continues at coordinate 51,481 of JAPJBO010001193.1, read as the reverse complement.
CTGCGACTACGAACCACGTGATGAACGGGCATGGACACCACAGGTTTTCATTGGGAAGGACGGGAATCGACCCACTACTTCTTTGCTGGCCCATGCAGCAGACCTTTTTCGGCGAATTTGCGCTCGTGTTTGAGGTTAAGTACACTTGTTGGGACCCGAAAGATGGTGAACTATGCCTGGATAGGACGAAGCCGGGGGAAACCCTGGTGGAGGTCCGTTGCGGTGTTGACGTAGAAATCGCTCGTCAAAGCAGGGTATAGGGGCGAAAGACCCATCGAACCATCTAGTAGCTGGTTCACTCCGAAGCTTCGATGAAGAGAACCTTGAAAAATAGACGCGGGGACCACAAATTACGTGCGTCTTCCAAGAAGAACGGGGTTCCCGCGGGTTCCGGGTTTGCGGTACTTTTTTCCAGCTTCGGCTGACACCATTTGCGCACTTAACCATGGTTAAGAAGACGACTGAAAGCACAGACACGAAGATAGCTCAAAGCATTTGCAAAATAACACGAAAAGCCTCTAGGCAAAAACCCGTTTTCACATTTCTATTTCTTTTTCGGGACAATTGCAGATTCGGCACGCCGAATACAAGAGGTACCTACCCCCCGTGCATAAGATGGATGAATAATTCGAGTTTTGGCGGTATCCATCGGAAACACGGGGGCACTGTAGACTACAGTGTAGTCGCCTTACACGGGGGTACCTCACCCCCGTGTTAAAGATGGATTGGCATTCTCGCCCGTTATCCATCTTAATCAAGGGGGTTTGGCTATCCATCTTATGCCCGGGGGACCTTTGTATTCGACCCCCCCGAGTAAAGGACCGAAACACGGCGCAGACGGGACCAGTGCGGTTGAGCGCATATCCACGCCAAGCACCTTTTTCAACACACTTTCCTCCATCCCCCCTTTTTGGTTTCTCTAGTACCCAAGAGCTGCGACTCAATTGGTCACCCGGAGACTTTACAATCCCGGAGTTGGAGAGGACCTTTCACTCTCTCTCTTTTTTCCTTCTTGAGGCAAGGATCACTCTGCCGAAAAAGTCACCTGAAGACTCGAAACCTCCCGGAGTTTCGTTTCAAATACGAACTTTCACTCCAAAGAAAATATCGTGGAGGACACAAGAACACTTTCCTATCGCTTGACAAGGCAAACAAGTAAAAGTGTACACGAAAGAAGCCAGGCATGCCCCCCCCCCCACTTAGAGGCAAGTAGCGCCTGAACACGAAACTAAGATTTTCCCCCCTAGGGCTATGTTGGCAAGTAAACGCGTTTCCATCCGTTTTTTCCAAAACATGGAAACGGAAACGGAAATGGAAACGGAAACGGCTCCTTGGTTTTGCAGGCTACCCACAAACCACGCTAACACCACCAGGGGGAAACTTTACGGGGAGGTCTCCAGGCCCAATTCTCTGAGTGCTTGGTTGCCACCACTACGAAGGACCGCGCAGCTCGGGACTACTTCGGAGACAGTACCGTTTGCACAGATAAATTTGTTTTGCTGGCTCGTTGGGAAATACCCCTAAAAAAATTTCCCCCCGCCCCTCCGAGGTGTGGTCACCTTACACACTGCAATCTGCAGCAGCCGTTTCCCAAAGAAGGAAACGCCGTTTCCTTGAAAGTCTGGAAACGGAAACGGAAACGGAAACGGGAAACGTTTCCGTTTACTTGCCATCATAGCCGGCCCCCCCCCCCCCGTGATACACTCACGACGCACTTGTTAGCTGTTTTTTTTGGGACATAACTAGTTATATTTCTAACAAGTGATGTAACAAGTGGTCACTTGTTATATAACAAGCAATCACTTGTTATATATCAAGTGATCGGGGGCAAGAGACCAACAAAGAGTCGAGAGATCCCTTCTTTTTCCATGGACTTCGAAGAAAGCCGGAAAAGAACCCAATCCCGACCAACTCTAGCCTTCGGGAAGAGTCGTGCCCATACCATGTCTTGGAAATTCTCGTGATATTTGTTTGTTTTGTGCGGTTGGGTTTGAGAGAACTACAAGTTTGAAGAGTAAAAAATCTTTGTTATTGGTGTGGTCGGTGGGTGTGTGGGCCTTTGAAGCGTGGATGATGCCTCTCGCGCTGCTCCCCTTGAGGTTCCTGGCTCATGCCAAAGCGCCGCCGCCCGGGTTAAGGGGTTGCGGCATCAGGCGTGGGCCAGGGCCAGGGAGGCTGTTCGGAGGGGTCACCACCCACCATTCGCGGGCACACTGGGGTTTTGGGTGGTGCCACACCCTCAAAATGGACCCCCTCCGGTAGGCGACTACCTTTTCGTATCGACAGCTGAGTACGCGTACACACAACAAGATTCCAACGTCTACCCTGCTCACGCACACACGATTCCGCGTCGGGTGCGGGGTTGCCTCTGCCTCCTCGGACATCGATTCGAGAAGGGTCGATCTCTTTTTAGTAAGAGTTTCCATTGCCATCCCCCCCACAGGATAATCCCTGGACTGAAAATATTTGCTGAAGCCAACTTTGCGTCCTCAAAAAAAAAGAAAAAGTCGTCAGACATCAGAACGACGTATATTGTCGACCGTACAAAAAGAAAACACCGGAGCACGAAAGAAAAAAAAAAAAAAAAAAAAAACACAGGCCAGCGCAAGAATTCAAGCTGGGCTGCTTCGCACGTTCATCGCTAGCCGCCACGCCCCCCCACACCTCCCACGTTTTCTGAGTGACGCCCATCTTCCTCTGTATCTTGGCTCTCTCTTTTTTCTTCTTCTTTCGAAGACGGCCTTTTGACCCTGCCCTACCTGTACCAGCACAGTTGCCCGCACTGAGCTTGAGTGTGGCCGAGAATAAACGAGTGCGGGTAATTCGCGTGACAACCACTGTTTCTTTTGAATTTGCCTGCCCCACGCGGTCTTTTTTATGGTAACAAGCTTGCTTGTCTATATCAAAAAGTGTCGGATGGCGTGCTGTGTTAAATCACTCAAAACAGGGTTTACACACGTACGCACAAACAAATGCCTTAGCTTATACAAAAGAAAACCTGAGGCCGACTGTAGCGTGAGACCCCCCTGCCACCCTGTGCCCACACCGCCCCAGGAAACTTGCGTATTTTATAAACTGCGCCGATCCAAGTAACTGTGCGGTGTTCTTTTTTAGAACGAAGCCCTGACACACACAGAAGATTTCCCATCCTCTTCAAGATAGGTAGCCGGAAGGCTCTCAAACTCGTTTAATGCGTCAGTGTAGTGCGCGTGCAGCCTAGGACATTTAGGAGCATCACAGACCTGCTATTGGCTCGCTCTTCCGCGCGCTATAAGTCGCGCGCAGTCCCCTTAAGAAGTAGTGCGCGTCTCGGGTAAGCAGCAAGCCACCGATGCCAAAAGACACCCCCTACAACGACACGCCCACCTATTACACCCTCAAAACGACCTGAGCTCAAATGCGAGGAGAATTTGGTCGGTATCATTATCGCCACCAGGTTTGTTGTGATCCGGTGGCCTTACTTGGGCGCACAAGGGGTACTATGAGCGAACTTTAACTCTAAAAAGACGATTCTGACAAACACACCGAATCACTGCCTGACCTTTCAACTTTCGATTTTTTGCATCATCCGCGACGGTAAAGACGAAGCAGCAGACGGAGCCAGTATACGCAAGTAGGAGGAGGATGTATTATGTACGCCTAAGGGGGGGAGCCCGGGCCTTATTTCTTATGGTTTGCCATGCCGTCATCTGTCCGTCACGGGAAGTACTAAATGCAAAGAATCGCCAGAAGTTGCCATTTTTACCCTGTGTACACGGACTTGGGAAGTCAGGGTTTCTACTGTGGATCACACCAAGGTTCCTTGCATTCTAACCTAAAGCTACGTCGCTCGACGTCATTCGATCGGGCAGAGGGGGTGAATCGGCTTAGTGTTTGACCTTCTGCGCTACGTTCCTTCACCGCAATACTGGCGGCTTTGCCCGCCGTAGAAGACTGAAACAAACCTACACATTCCTTGTCACACCAGCCCCCTGCGTCGAGGAGTTCTCGTCTGAGCTCGTACGGCGAGTGTGGACGAGACTCTAAGATGCTCAGGGCGACTGTGCTACGGAGGGTAGGTTCACCATTGCTCGGGGATTCCGGGTGCTCTGACAACAAAGCGCTTCTCCAGCTTCTGAGGCTGGATCTCACACCGTGCGTGTCTCTAACACATGGACTGACCCTACGAAAACACGCAAGTCTAGAAACTGGTGCCCACAGGCGCACCAGTTTTTTGACCTCGCCCATCTGTCTGTTTCTTTTTTGTTTACATAAAGTGCCAGCTTGGAAGGAAATGCTCGACGAAGCTGCCAGACAACGAAGGGATCCCAAGTGCTGTAACTACCGAACCACGTGTTGAACGGAGGTGAGGTCATGCGGCACACGACGAAAGACACACTGAGTGAAGAAGCAACACAGCATCTAATCCACAAAAACGTGGGGGCCCGAGATCGCTTTCCTCGCGAACGTGAACTCGGTGTCGGTCAACAAGAGCCATGGAAATGGCAAGACACATAGGAAATAACATCTAAACGCTAAAATAAGTCGAATAGTCGGCAATAGGCAACAAAGATCACGCACAAGTACACGTACTGCCACTACAGCAGATACGATACGCACACTAACACACGATAGCTTAAAGGAACCTTTGCGACAATGGTCACCCGGAGACTATAAAATCCCGGATCGATCAACGAGCTTGCACTCTATAACCCCGTAACCGTAGCCCTTGCATGCTCTACAAGAACCCATTTAACAACGGTCACACGGTGGCCCTATAACCCCCGGAATCTCAAGCGAACTTTCACTCTAAAAGCCAAATTGTGTTGTAGTCACCTGTCTACCCCCTATACATCCTCCCTTCCAGTCGAAGCAGCTACGTCGAGATTTTTTTTCAACAAGACTACGCACTTCTTCAAGTGTACATTTGTACTGACGGGAACACTTCCGGAACAACGGTTGCACATGAACGAGAAAACGAAGCCCACGCCAAACCCACCCACTACGTATTAGCTTTAAAAGAACCCATTTTTCGGCGAAGGGTCACCCGGAGACTCTAAAACCCCGGATTCTCAAGCGAACGATAACTCTGAAAAAGTGCTGCCTCCTCCCCGTGACGGATTCGCCTGTGCTCTGGTGGCACGGGTGGTCCTGGCTGTGACGAGCTACGAACAGCCGCCTGACAAACCAGACTCACACCGCTGTCCGAGGAAACCCTGCCGGTACACGCGAAGCACAAGGAACTGTTTGCCCTGTCATTACCCTTTTTCGCCAGGCTTCAGTTGGCTGCTGCTTCGTTCATCAGTGCAATCCCCCAACTCCGGAAATGTTCTCCCTTTCTCACTTCATTTTTCCGATACCTGCTTTGTCGCAAGTACGTCAGCACCGACCGCATTATTGTACTTGTCAAAAGACAACTATGTATGGGTGCAGAGAAGAAACCGCGCCGGATTCGCCTGTGCTCTAGCAGCCCGGGTGGTCCTGGCTGTGACGAGCTACGAACAGCCTCCTGGCATAACAGATTCGCACCGCCGTCCCGTCTGCGGACACTCAGCGTCCGCGCTGATGATTGCCCCACCGAATGCGTCCGTGGCTTAAAGGATCGAACCACGGCGCAGACGGAACCCAGTGCGGTGCCGCGCACACATCCATCCCGCGCCCTCGCTCCTTCCCCCTTTCCATTCAACGTCTTCTTCGAAGAAGACTTGATGCTAGCCTCAATCATGTGCGTGAGAGGCAGTGTTCTGTCTAAACAATTGGGCCAAGATTTTTTTTGTATGCGCACCTGCTGTTGTAGGAAATGCTTGAAGGAGGCTACCAGTTGCGAAATCTCAAAGGCGATATAGATGTCTGTTTTTTTGCGGGTGTGGCTCACTGGATTTCACACTAATTCGTCGTCTTGTTGCGTTAGTGGTATGGTCCTTTGACAGAGTGAGCCGATGCCTCTCATCTCACCTTTAAAACACGGCTGAGTCACGCATGCTCTTGACAGACGCTAGCGTCCGACATTTCGCACGCGCGTCGCAGTCGTTGGGTGGTATTGACAAGGGGTTTCATCGGACACTCGGATGAGCTTCGTTACTTCACTGCCGCAGGTTCCCCCCTGCCCTGGGAGGTCCGCTTGGCTGCCTTCGGGTTGCGTTTCCGCGTTGGTGTTGTTGCTTCGCTTTTGGACTCCTTCTTCGACTTCGCACGGTCCCAACGTCCTGGTCTGCCCTTGGTGCACGTCTTGCGCTCAGTCTGCGCAGTTCGTCTCTCCTGCTTGACCTCGTGCTTCCATCGAGCCTGCTTGCGCTCCCATCCCGACGGGTAATGCGTCTGCGGTCGAAAACTGCCATTCAGTGTTGCAGCTTTGCGGAGCCCAGCCTGCGCTATGGCTCGCACCTTGTCGCCGGCCTTCTTCGCCGTCTGCTCTCGTGCGGCGGCTTCGTAGGCGCGCATCACGGCTTCAAACGCCTGCTGGCTCGCCATCTGTGGCCTCTTGTTGAGTCCGGCCATGTTTCCGCCTCCCTTCTTGTTGCGTTAGTGGTATGGTCCTTTGACAGAGTGAGCCGATGCCTCTCATCTCACCTTTAAAACACGGCTGAGTCACGCATGCTCTTGACAGACGCCAGCGTCCGACATTTCGCACGCGCGTCGCAGTCGTTGGGTGGTATTGACAAGGGGTTTCATCGGACACTCGGATGAGCTTCGTTACTTCACCGCCGCAGGTTCCCCCCTGCCCTGGGAGGTCCGCTTGGCTGCCTTCGGTTTGCGTCTCCGTGTTGGTGTTGTTGCTTCGCTTTTGGACTCCTTCTTCGGCTTGGGACGGTCCCAACGTCCTGATCTGCTCTTGGCGCCCGTCTTGCGCTCCTTCTGCCTTCTTGTTGCGTTAGTGGGGAGTCATTGGCATGCAAATGTGTACCACACTATGCCAGCTTTTCGCTACGTGTGACTCCAAAAGGGTGACCTTTGCCGCGCTTTCGTCGTGGTGCAACTGTTGCTGGAAGTTACTTACGAGTTCATAATCCGAAAAGGAATCGGAATCTTCACTTTCCCGTTTGCGCCGACAGGCACGCCGAGATGCGGAGGACACTATTTCGCGGGTGTGGCCCACTGGATTCACACGGGATTTGCGGGGTGTACACAAACCCGACACCTTGACCGCTAGTTGTATTGTTTGTCTTCTCCTTGCCTCCGTCGAAATAAGCAGAAGAAGGCAGTCCCTCGAGTATTTCTTTTTTGTACAAGCACCTGCTTTGTAGGAAATACTTGAGGAGGCTGCCAGTTGCGAAGTCTCAAAAGGTGATATTCAGTTTTAGCTGGTGTCGCACTGGATTTCACACTTTGACCGCTGGTTGAGGGCAACAAGCAGGAACACACACCCTGATAACCACAGATACGACCCAGATACGACCCTTGAATCCCGGATCCTCAAGCTGCTTTGATCAACGCAACTATTGTAAATCGCTTTGCTGTACACGTAAATTGCTTTGTACACTATACTCTTTCATCACGACTAACCGATAGCGAGTTTCTACTTCCCAAGCTCGAGATCTTGCGGGAGGGGGTTCGCCACCATGCCACCTGCGAACACACTGGTCGGTGAGCAGCGACACCTCCCGAAAGTGAGCCAAGGGTGAAGGACGTATCTGCGGCTGCTGCGGCAGTTGCACGGTGGCAACCCCACACGGAAGGGGAACGTGTTTTCCCGACTACGTTGAAGCCCCTTCCCGACCGTAGCATCCGAGGAAGGTGCAACCATGGAGGGTGCTACGGTAGCCATGCACGGGTCTTGGGCGCGTGCCTCGTGCAGGGCCCTCCGAACAGCCCTGGCCCACGCCTGATGCCGCAACCCCTTAACCCAGGCGGCGGCGCTATGGCATGCGCCAGGAACCTCAAGGGGTGCAGCGCGAGAGGCATCATCCACGCTTCAAAGGCCCTGCACTTTGACCGCTAGTTGTATTGCTTCTCCTCCGTCGAAATACGCACAAGGCAGTCCTTCGGCCCTACACTTTGACCGCTAGTTGTATTGCTTCTCCTCCGTCGAAATACGCACAAGGCAGTCCTTCGGCCGCTAGTTGGATTGCTTCTCCTCCGTCGAAATACGCACAAGGCAGTCCTTCGGCCGCTAGTTGGATTGCTTCTCCTCCGTCGAATACGCACAAGGCAGTCCTTCGGCCCCTACACTCTGACCGCTAGTTGGATTGCTTCTCCTCCGTCGAATACGCACAAGGCAGTCCTTCGGTTGACCGCTAGTTGTATTGCTTCTCCGCCGGAGAAATACGCACAAGGCAGTCCTTCGAGCATTTCTTTTGTAACGCACCTGCTTTGTACGAGTATTTTCTCCCCCCCCCCCCCGCGAGGACGGCCACAGGCGCACCCCCAGCTCACGCGAAGAAAAACCAATACCCTTCTCCGTTACCTCTCCCCACCCCGCCTCTACGTATTCATTCCAAACACGTTTCTTGCATGCATCATTGCGCCCCCCCACCCCCCCCCCCCCTCCCTTCCCACAACGTCGGTCGCAAGCTCAGCTGACCCAAGGAGAGCGCGAGAGCAAAAATAATACGCACGAACATCCTATGACACGTGCACACAGTAAAGTACACGTACACGTAGTCGTCCTAGAAAGGCAAGTACAGGTACCTGACATGTGCCTTGTCATTGACAGTGCGTGCGCATGATACACGCACCAGCACCCATTCTATGACAGCAAGTACGCATACCTATCATGTGCAGTTGCCATCCTATCACAAGTGCACATAACGAGTACACGTACTTGTCTTCTCATGCACGACCAATCGCCCAGGCGCCGAGAAGCAGAAACCGACGCGCAACCGATAAACCTGGACGAGCAATCGAAGAAGAAGCGAAGCACCAATGAGCGCGACGATCAAGATGAGCTGAAGAGGCGAAAAGCATGACACATCACGTGCGAAGAGATAACCGCGCCGTCGAAGATGCAGATTATCGCCACAGATTCTTTGCATTCTTACCCAAAACGACCCTCAACGACTGCCGCATCTTGCCGTGCCGCTCGCCGGAAGCGAGAGGACTCCGATTCCGGAACGTGTCACAAGCTACCAGCAACAGATGCAGCCGTCGCGTTGCACCACGACGGAAGCGCGCCAAGAATGACCCATCCGGTGTCACGTAGCGAAAGGCAGGCATGAGTGTGGTGCTCATCGGCATGCCGATGACTCCCCACTATCGCAGCAGTATTCCAATCTCAATCGAGGTAAAATGTGCTGGGGCCCACGCGAAACACAGGTAAATCCGGGTGTAGTGGCGGGCGTAAGCGTTCAAAAAGAAAAGACCCCCGCCCTTGGGAGTTGTATTGTTTTCTCCCCCCCTCTAGCCTCCGTCGAAAATGAGCGCAAGGCGGTCCCTCGAGTATTTCTTCTTTCGTCGCGACCTTGTGAATACGCTTTCTCCCCCATTTCTCTTATTCGCAGCTTTAGCCATAACTGACCTCATCTTTTTCCGACATTACACCACACACCCGGCGGGCTCGTTTTTTTCTCTTTATTTTCAGATTTTTCTTCTTTTTCCCTCTTGTTTCCTCTTCTTTTCTTGTACCCATCATCTAGGACCGGTAAAAATTTATGGGACGGAGGCGTGGTGTGGTTTTGTAGTTGATCAGATTCCCCGGCTTGAAAGAAATTTTGTGTCCTTCACTCTTGGAAGCGCTTGGAGCAGGGGACTTTAAAAACCCGGTGTCCCGGTGTCAGACACCGGGAAAACCCGGTGTGTCAAAAAAAGAGGAAAAAAAAAAAAAAGTCTGAAATTTTTTGGGGAAAAAAAAATTCCAGATTTCTGTTTTGTCACTGTGTAGGCTGGAAATTTGCTCGTGGAAACTACCGGCGGAAATTTCTATCGTGGGAAGGGAAACTGGTGGTGGAAAATTTTCTCACGACAGAAAACTGATGGAAATTTTCTCGTGGAAACTACTGGCTGAAATTTCTTTTGTGGAATACTGTTGTGGTGGAAATTTTCTCTCACGACAGAAAAGTGATGGAAATTTTCTCGTGGCGGAAACCTGATGGCAATGTTCTCGTGGAAACTACTGTCGGAAATTTCTTTCGTGGGAAATTGGTGTAAATTTTTCTCACGACAGAAAACTGATGGAAATTTTCTCGTGGCGGAAACTACTGACGGAAATTTCTCTCGTGACGGAAACCGATGATGGAAATGTTCTCGTGAAAACTACTGGCGGAAATTTTGTTTCGTGGGAAACTGGTGGTGGAAATTTCTCTCGTGACAGAAAACTGGTGGAAGTTTTCTCGAGGCGAAAGCTACTGGCGGAAATTTCTCTCGTGGTGAAAACCTGGTGGAAATGTTCTCGTGGAAACTACTGGCGGAAATTTCTGTGTGGAAACTGTTGGTGGAAATTTTCTCACGACAGAAACCACCGGCGGAAATTTCTTTGTGGAATACTGTTGGTGGAAACTTTCTCACGACAGAAAACTGATGGAATTTTTCTCATGGCAGAAACCAGCGGCGGAAATTTCTTTCACGGGAAGCTTGGCGCAAAACTTTTCTAACAGAAATTGTTGGTGGAAATGTTTTCTAACGGAATCCATCGGTGGAAATTTCTCGTGGCATAAGTACGAAGATCGCAAAACAGTTTTCCGTGAAAGAAATTTCCGCCGGTGGTTTCTGCTATGAGAAGATTTTTTCCATCAGGTTAGCTGGCTGGCCAGAAAGGCGCCAAAAAATTTCCGCGCCTGCGGCGCAGGTATTTTGGCTGAGTATCTTTTGTAATGGGGCTACCGCATTATTTGCTCATTCTGTTCACAGTGTTCCACCGTGGCAGGCAATGCAGGGGCGTTGTGCAGGACGAAAACCTGCTGCAGCCGGTGAACAACCAACGTGTTTCCGTCCATCTGTTTAGCTGTAAGTGCGACCGTCAAAATTTCCGCGCCTGCGGCGCAGGTTTAATTGACATGTCAGCCAACCTAGTTGTGACGAGCCACCCTACTGCCCATCTGCTTTGATCCGTAAGTGCGACCGTTTAAAAGTTTCCGCGCCTGCGGCGCAGGGCTCCTTTAAGAAACACAAAACCGCCACAAAAAGAGTTGCTGGATCGGTGTTCCGGAGTTTAACGCTGGTTCAATCGTGCACCAGAGGCGGCACACGCACGCAGAAGCCAAAAGGTGGCTCACCACCACAAAATATATCGCTGCGCGGGCAGGTCTCCCCCCACCCGAAGCGTCAAGACAGCCTACTGTGCGGGTCGGGCTACAGTAGGGTCACCGCTGAATGCCGTGTGATTCCCCAAAACCCCGGTTTAGAGCGTAGATTTTCGTCCCAAGGCATCCCTGCTGCCCAAGTGTCGGAAAAAAAAAATTGACCTTACACCGGGTTTTTGGCTGACACCGGGTTTTCCGCTCCAACCCCAAAACTTTTAAAGACCCCTGGCTTGGAGCAAAAAAAAAAAAAAGAAAAAAATTGGGCGGGGGGAAATCGATCCAACACGCACAAACAAAGCGAAGCGCCTGTCTTTTTTTTTTTCCGTTCAAACCCCGGTTTTCACATTTCGTTGTTTTTTTTCCGCCTGTCTTCCTTCCAACCCCCGTCCCTTCCCTCGGCGCGCCTTCAGTTCTGACTGCCGGCTGGTTCAGCTGCACACAGGCAACAAGTAGTCAAGAAGTATCAGCCCTCTCTCTCTCTCTCTCCCCACTCCCCTGTTTCCGTTTTAGAGTTTCTGTCTTTATTTCCTTTCTCTCCCCCCCCCTGAGTGGCAGTGTCCTGCCTAAACATTAAACTAAGTTTTTCCCCCCCTCTTGGATCTCGCCACGTTGAACCTGACACAGCCGCCACCCACGAAAGGGCGTAGCGGCAACCTTCGCACAAAAGGCACCGGAAACTTCAAGGGGTACGGACTGCGGCGGTTTTGAACCCAAAATTTGGACCCAAAACGTGGACCCAAACAAATTTGTTTGAAGTGGGATACAAGGGCACAAATTTGTTTTGAGTGGGATGCGAGGGCATTACACCGCCAACAAAAATGGTACCCACGACATTCGCCCTCTTTGTCTCTCTCTTTCTCTCAGCATTTGTCTACCCACCTTTCGCACATGCGTTGGCGCGCCGTTGCTGATGAAAAAAGGAAAAGAGAAAAAGTCCATTTTTAGGCATCTCGAGATGTCGCAAAACCGCCCGAAACCACCAATGACCAACAACAAGGTTGCACACCGATACTCGTACCCTACATGCCGCGCGCATAAAAAGGACAGCAAGCAGGGTTCTTGTTCGTCAGTTATTGTTCTCCGCATTGCAAGGGGCGTAATATTGGGGGGTTTTAGTACTCACAATCTTGCGGGTTGCCCTTCAATTCAATGTATTGTGCACAGGCTAATCGTTTTTAGCCGCATGCAATGTGTGAGGAAACTGAACCGCCCAAGTAGGACCTTCTGATCATGATCATTTGCCAATTTGCCACCTGAAAGCCACGTCCAGGATTTGGGCTCAGTCTTCGAGTATTTCTACCAGAGCGCCCGTTGCAGCGCCAACTCCGGCGCCGCCACTCACTGTAGCAGATGCCGCAACCTGCAGCGCGCCTCCGGCGCGACTTGCGCCCCGCCGTAGCAGCACGGAGAGAAGTGAGGAGACCGGAAACTCCCCGGTGAGATGGTCCCTGCACTCTAACTCGTCTATCTCTCTCTCTCTCTCTCTCTCTCTCTCTCTCTCTCTCCTGTTTCTTTTGGCCGAACATGCAATTCTGGAGGAAATAAGAACGCGCCACAGGCTATCCACAGGCGTTTCCGTACGCCCTGCACCAAGAAACAAACATCCAGGCAACGCGTTCAACGAAGAACGTCTAAACATATAAGTCCCTCCCCCAGTACCCGACAACATCTTCCTCGAAGAAGACTTGATGCTAGAATCAATCACGCATGAGAGGCAGTGCTCTGCCTAAACATTAAATTAAGATTCTCCCCCTCGTCTGTTTCCGGTTTCAACCGTCGTTAGCCAGTGACGCGTCTTATTTTGTCCAAACATGCAATGTTGGAGGAAATAAGAACGCGTCACAGGCCTTCCACGGCGTTTCCTTGCGCCCTGTACCAAGAAACAAACGTCCAGGGCAAAGCGTTCAACGAAAAACAATTCCCTCCCCTCATCATTTTCCGGTTTCAACCGTGGTTAGCCAGTGACGCGTTTCTTTTTCTTTTGTATAAGCACCTGCTTTGTAAAGGGGGGGGGTCGAATAAGAACAGTTATTTGACACACGTCTGTCAAATATCTGGTTGTCTAAAAACACTACCACTATTTGATCCTGCTACTGTTCGGCTACCCGGATCTTTTTTTGTTATTCGACAAATCGAATAATAACACAGTGTTATTATTCGACCCCCCCCTTTTAGGAAATGCTTGAGGAGACTGCCAGTTGCGATAGATCAAAGGAGGTAAATGTGCTGTAGCCCACACGAAACACAGGTAATTCTGGGTTTAGTGGCGGGCGTAAGCGTTCAACACAAAAGACCCACTTTGTAGTTGTAATGATTTCTCCCCTCTAGCCTCCTTCGAAATGCGCACAAGGCAGTCCCTCGAGTATTTTCTTGCGTTTTTCAATGACGCAAAAAATACTCCGCTTTATCTAAATCTAGTAGTAGTACGGGTGGTCCTGGCTGTGACGAGCTACGAACAGCCGCCTGACAAACCAGACTCACACCGCAGTCCTGTCTGCAGACACTCAGGTTCCGCACTGATTATGGTCCGCCTTATGTGTCCGTGGCTTAGAGGACCGAAACACGGCGCAGACGGGACCAGTGCGGTGTTGAGCACACACCCATTCCAAGCACGTTCTTGCTATCCCCCTATCTAAATCTATGCAGCCTGATCTTTCGTTCTCTTCTTGCCGTTTCCCCTCCAAACCGTTATCCTCCACTTTGCGTATCGCCAGCACAGAGCAGCATTGCAGGAAAGAAAAGAAAGAAAAAGAACAAAAGAAAGGAATGAATAGAAGAAAAAAAAAAAAAGAAGCAATCGTCATTCTATGGAGACACGTCGCCCCACTGTTTATTGCTCATTTTGCTCCTGTAAGCACCTTTTGCGGCGTTCTGCCGGCCGCTCTCTCCTCCCGAAGAGGGGGTGTGTTTGGATTATGGCCGAAACTCCGTGTGACTGACACTCGCAATGCACCTGTCTTTGGCACTTGCAACCCATCTTTACGGACACGTGCAGCCCCCTTCAATGGACACATGCAACCTACCGTCAACTGACACTTGAAATGCACCTGTCACGGACTCCAACCCATCTTTCACGGACTCGTCCAGCCTTCTTCAGTGGACACTTGCAGTCTACTTTCAAGTGACACTTGCAATCCATCTGACGGACTGCCAGCGCCGCAACTCCGGGCCAACACCCCTGCCCGACGAACGCCGCCCAATGCGCAGCCCCCGGCTGCGTCCATCCGACGCGCGAACCGACGCAAACGCGAAGAAACGAGCGAAGGGTCGTCCAACGATGGCTCCGGCCGGGAGGCCACACTCGTAGGCCGCCTCCGCGGCGATGTAACAAACGCGTTCCATCTGCTGTGACGTAGACACGGAGTGTGCATAGTGCGTTGCTCAGGGTAGTCGAAGGCCTGACAATCACACTAATGCAACAAATTTACAACATCTGACGGACGCGTGCAGCCCCTTCAATGACACATGCAACCTACCGTCAACTGACACTTGAAATGCACCTGTCACTGACTCCAACCCATCTTTCACGGACTCGTCCAGCCTTCTTCAGTGGACACTTGCAGTCTACTTTCAAGTGACACTTGCAATCCATCTGACGGACGCGTGCAGCCCCTTCAATGACACATGCAACCTACCAAGCGACACTTGCAACCCACATTGAACTTACACTTGCAATGCACCTGACACCTCACTGATACTTGCAGCCCTTTCACTGGACACATGCAACCTACTCTCAAGCAACACTTGCAACCCACCTACAACTGGCTCCACACACTTGTCAGCACTACCTTTAACAAAGTACGCTTCAAGGATATCCCCCTCGAATGTCAAGCGCACATTTACTCCGAAAACAAGTTCCAAACTCCAGTTGGACGAACAACACGTTGTCCAGAAAAGTGGCCTACTAAAGAACCCCAACTAGCCTCTACTGTCGACGGTAGCCATACGCACACGGATCCTTAAAACTCGAAACAGTCTAGAAAAAAGGCAAAAACGCCTCAACCGGCTGAAAAACACTGTAACAGGGCACGATGGCAGCCTCCGGCACGATGGCAGCCTCCGGCACGAAGACGCGGAGTTATTTCACGCCGATATCCGGGTCGGCCGAGGGCGACGACGGCCCCCTGTGCCACGTCTTGGAGCTGGGCAAGGACTACAACGCAGCCCATGGATTTGACGGCAAAACCGTACAAAACCGTAAAACTCGGGAATCGCAATCTTGAAAAAACTTCGCCAACTTTGACAACTCAATCTGAAACACCCAACCTCTGAACCACAATCAACGCAAAAAATAGGTCGTAGCTCAAACAGCAACAAAAAAGCGAACTTTCACTCTAAAAAACCCGGGTTCTCAAGCCAACTTTACCTCTAAAAAAAAGCACCTAATCCAAGCTATCAATTCCCAGAAAAAGTGGGTGGGGAGCTTCTTGGGGGCTATTTTAGTCAGGGGCGGGTGGGCTTCAGGGCACGATGGCAGCCTCCGGCACGATGGCAGCCTCCGGCACGAAGACGCGGAGTTATTTCACGCCGATATCCGGGTCGGCCGAGGGCGACGACGGCCCCCTGTGCCACGTCTTGGAGCTGGGCAAGGACTACAACGCAGCACATGGATTTGACGGCAAAACCGTACAAAACCGTAAAACTCGGGAATCGCAATCTTGAAAAAACTTCGCCAACTTTGACAACTCAATCTGAAACACCCAACCTCTAAACCACAATCAACGCTAAAAATAGGTCGTAGCTCAAACAGCAACAAAAAAGCGAACTTTCGGCACAAAACCCCCACCGGAATCTGTGTACAACATGAGGTACAAACAGACAAACGCCAAGGTTGGGGACGCCACTTTCCTCGGTATTCGGATTCGACATGAAGTCTCCGAGATGTCCAGGAGGAGATACATGCGCCTGTCAGTCCTCGACAAAGCGAAGGCATACCGATACCAGCCCTTGGCGTACACATCCGTGCTCTCCACGGCTCCATCGAACTTTGGGTCGAGTATCCTCATCGGAGCGCTTGTGCGTAACGGCAGGATTGCGAACAACCTCCATGACTTTAAGACCGAGATGAACAACACGGTGCTGAAGCTCATGAGACGGGGGTACCGCAAGAGGGTCTTAAAAAGTGGGTTTCGTAAATGGTTACTAGACACGTACCCAGAAGCGAAGTTCGGTGATCACTGCGAGAAGATCCGTGCGCACTTCGTGTGGCTCGTACATGAAGTGGAACGCATTCTGCAGATGCCCGACTTGGAGTCCATCGACCAAGCGGTCGAGAGGCTGCTCGCTGAGAAGGCCTTCGTGAGATACAGGGACCGTCCTCGACCTGGCACACGAACGGAACGAGATACGCCCGATCGGCCTTCCACTGCGGCTCCGAAGCAGCGTCGTGATCTTGTGCCCCAGGATGGGACGACTAAAGGAAAGCGCAAGCGCAGAGACGATGAGGCTGCTCAGCCTGGACCGAAACGGCGCTGCGACGTGTCCCATGCAGTGCCTGACATGCTGGAATCATCACCCGCTGTCGGCCGCCAAGCTGTCATTTGTATCCAACGGCCCTCCCGCATGTTCGACCCGTCACCGTTTGAACCTGCCGGCCTCCCGAACCTTGGGAATACTTGTTTTCTCAATGCGGTACTGCAGCTCTTGTTGCGTGTGGAACCGATCGAGAACATGTATTACAGTCTTGCGCAGAATCCTCTGAATTTCCGGGGGTTCCTGAAGGAGTTCTTGACGTACTTCGTCCTACTGGTAAGCTCGCGCTCGGGGAGGAGCCAGCTCAGCCAAGACAGCCGAAGGATAGGGGCTGAAACAATCCTCGCCATGCTCCCAATGTTCTGCGATGCGCGACAGCACGACGCGCACGAGGCTTTGGTTGCAATTCTGGATAGGACAGACAGCTCCCTAGGGCCGGACGAGACGACGGAGGCTTGTCCGGATTGGCGGCTTTTCCAGACGTGCCTGGAGAACACGATGACGACAACAACACGATGTATCACCTGTGGCGCCACATCCACCCGTCATCAACTGGTACGGTGTCTTCAAGTCCCTCGTGGAAGGCCGGTGGAGGACGCATTCTGTGTTCGTGGAATTATGAATCCGGAGAGGAGGTGTGACTGCGGAGCTGCTGGATCCGTTGTGGAGACCATGAACGTGCATGTGGCGTCCGAGTGCCTGCTGTTGCAGTTCGGCATTTACGCAAGCGATGGTGCGAGACTACGGAATGACGCTTCCCTACCGCTCCTCCTGCGACTGCCGGACGGCACACTACGCCTTTCCGCGGTGGTTGTACACACGGGACAAAATACGACAAGCGGCCATTTTGTCACATACGTCTTGCAAGGGATGCAATGGACGCTTTTCGATGACGAACGAGTCTTGCACGTCGACAACGTTCCTTGGACTGACATATACCTCGCCGCATACGTACGAATCCCCAATGCGTCCCACGAGGTGGTCGAACGCTTGCCATCACCTACTATGATGGCAACAACAGTCCCACCGCAGGTCCCGCTGATACCTTCTAGTCCGCCCTGTACCGACGCGAATCTGGAATCTTGCCAACCCATGCCCTCCGACGCCGCTTTGGCAGCACACGACCAGCCACCTGAACAGCCCAAGGACCCCCCGGAACTGCGCTGCAAGCGCTGCTTCACCGACCGCACCAAGGACGGTCGATTGTTCCGGGGCCTCAGAGGCCTGCATGTGCACGAACGTCTCTGCACGTACGTCAACTTCGGGGAGTGATGTATGCCCTGCGGAACAGCCGGAATCTCGGCCTAGCGGGGCTGAGTTCAGGTACGGTGCCCACTGTAAATAAGAGGACGCATTGCTGAAGTGCTGCGTCGGCGACGTTTGCTTTTCGTGCCGCGTCTGATGACGACCTGCCGACTTGCGTTTAATGTACTGGAGGTTCGTTAAAGACCGCCTGGCCGTGTGCTAGGCGTAGTTTAAGGTTGTACTGATCTACAAACAACCACTTACGAGCTTGTCAACCCCACCGATTTTCTATCTTCTTTCCCCCTCCCCCTTTTCGACGTTGCTGTTGACTAACGGTTAGGTCGGACCCTTCCCCGGTGAACATCCCATGAAAGTAACAGTGTTGACTTAGACCGATACGGGCTACATGGCAACCCCTGCTCAACATGTATGCACGTGGGGGGCCCAGGGCCACATTCATTGCGAATGTGTTCGTGGTGTCGGTGGCAGAAGTCTTTTGTTTTGGCTAGCCAAAGAGAGAAAAAGAGCGAAAGAGTACGTACAGTAGTGAGTAGAGAAGAGAACGAGTGTAAAAGAAAGGAGGTAGCACGGACTACCAGGCCAGCGGAGACCACCGCAAAAAGAAATTTTCTTTCCCCTACTTCATCCCACAAAACCAGCACCAACAACAACGACCCCCCCCCCCAAACCCACCCAGTACGTATTAGCTTTAAAAGAACCCATTCGACGAAGGTCGCCCGGAGACTCTAAAATCCCGGATTCTCAAGCGAACTATATCTCTAAAAACCCGGGTTCTCAAGCCAACTTTACCTCTAAAAAAGCACCCAATCCAAGCTATCAATTCCCAGAAAAAGTGGGTGGGGAGCTTCTTGGGGGCTATTTTAGTCAGGGGCGGGTGGGCCTCAGGGCACGATGGCAGCCTCCGGCACGATGGCAGCCTCCGGCACGAAGACGCGGAGTTATTTCACGCCGATATCCGGGTCGGCCGAGGGCGACGACGGCCCCCTGTGCTACGTCTTGGAGCTGGGCAAGGACTACAACGCAGCACATGGATTTGACGGCAAAACCGTACAAAACCGTAAAACTCGGGAATCGAAATTTTGAATTACTTTGACAACTTTGACAACTCAATCTGAAACACCGAACCTCTAAACACAATCAACGCTAAAAATAGGTCGTAGCTCAAACAGCAACAGAAAAGCGAACTTTCACTCTAAAAATCCTATTAACTTGGTGTCGGTCACAAATTGTTTCGAACCTGACTCGTCTAAGCGAGCAAGTAAAGTGTACACGAAAGAAGCCATGCATGCCCCCCCCAAACCCACCCAGTACGTATTATCTTTAAAAGAACCCATTCGACGAAGGTCACCCGGAGACTCTAACATCCCGGATTCTCAAGCGAACTATAACTCTAAAAAAAACCCGGGTTCTCAAGCCAACTTTACCTCTAAAAAAAGCACCCAATCCAAGCTATCAATTCCCAGAAAAAGTGGGGAGCTTCTTGGGGGCTATTTTAGTCAGGGGCGGGTGGGCCTCAGGGCACGATGGCAGCCTCCGGCACGATGGCAGCCTCCGGCACGAAGACGCGGAGTTATATCACGCCGATATCCGGGTCGGCCGAGGGCGACGACGGCCCCCTGTGCTACGTCTTGGAGCTCGGCAAAGACGAGAAGGGAGCCGGCGGATTCACGCTGCTGCTGGACTGCGGCTGGGACGACAAGCTGGAGCCGGAAACCGTCGAGCGGGCGTTGAAGACGGTGCAGGAGAAGGAAATTGACGCTGTGCTGCTCTCGGGAAGCAGCCTATTCCACGTCGGCGCTCTGCCATACCTGGTGGAGAAGGGAGGCCTGGACTGTCCTGTGTACTCGACGCACGCGGTGAAGAACATGGCGTTCATCATGCTGTACGACATCCATAACACAGCTCTCGAGAGAACAGGCGAATCCCCGTATGCGGCGGGTGCCATCGACAAAGCCATGAGTCTCGTCAAGCCGTTGAAGTTCTACGAAGTGCACAGATTCGGCGCCAAGGGCAAAATCGTCGCCGCCGACGAAGCCGGAGACGTGTTCCTGTCGCCGCATGCGGCGGGGCACCTGCTGGGGGCGTGCCTGTGGCACATCGTGCGCGACGCGGACGAAGTCGCTTATGCGCCGTACTTCAACCACAAGCCCGAGCGGCACCTGCCCCCAGCCGACATCCAGTGCATGCAGAAGGCGACCGTCTGCATCACCAGCTCCCACTGCGTCGGCGTGGCGCCGCCCGAAAAGGAGCGAGACACCCGGTTCCTCGACAAGGTTTGCTGCCTTCTCTTTTCCAGACCGTTCTGACACCTTCGAGTTTTAAGTTTAAGATTCTAGTCGTACCGGACGCTGCGGCGCTAAAAGAGTAATGCCTTCAAACCACGAATAACGCTCGTAATTGTAACCGACTGCATGTGGCACAGGGTCATCTCTCTATAGTGACACGAATATAGGCTAAAAAAAAGAAGTCTGCAGAATAATACGAGAATAGGTTGCACTCTAATAATCTGAGAGATAGCATGAAAAAGCCTCAAGGCAAAACCTTTTTATTCGGACATCCCCGTCATTAGTTTTGTACCAGCCGCGGTTGCGCGAGCTCTTACCTTCTACTTCCGCAACATGGAAACGGGAGACGTGTTCCTGTCGCCGCATGCGGCGGGGCACCTGCTGGGGGCGTGCCTGTGGCACATCGTGCGCGACGCGGACGAAGTCGCTTATGCGCCGTACTTCAACCACAAGCCCGAGCGGCACCTGCCCCCAGCCGACATCCAGTGCATGCAGAAGGCGACCGTCTGCATCACCAGCTCCCACTGCGTCGGCGTGGCGCCGCCCGAAAAGGAGCGAGACACCCGGTTCCTCGACAAGTTTTGTTGTCTTCTCGGTAGTCTTTCTTTTCGAGACTGGATCTAGCCCACTCAGTGCCAAAAAGTGCCAAAAAGTGCCACAACGTGCCGAAAAGTGCCACAAAGTGCCAAAAAGTGCCAAAAGGTGCCAAGAAGTGCCAAAAAGCGCCAAAAAGTGCCAAGTGCCAGAAAGCGCCAAGAGGTGCCAATAACGCTAAGTAGTGCCATCCAACAAGTAATCACACCACACAACCATAGGTGATGGCGACCCTGCGTAAAGACGGGAACGTGCTGATACCAGTCGACACGGCTGGGCGGGTGCTGGAGCTGCTGCTGCTGCTGGAGGACCACTGGAGGGACACCTATGGGGAGTCGGGGGCGCCGTACACGCTGCTGGTCCTCGGAGAGTACGGCGAGTGTACCATCGCGATGGCCGAGCAGTCGCTCGAGTTCATGAGCGACGCCGTCAAGCACGCCTTCGAGTCGAGGGGGACCAACCCGCTCTCGTTCATGGCCCGCGGCATCGTCAAGTTCTGCCGCACCCGGGCCGAGATGGACGACATCACCGGGCCCGTGGTGGCTCTCGCCGGCCCGACATCCATGAACGTTGGGTGCTCCCTCGACGTCTTGATGGATTGGGGCGAAGACAAGCGAAACACCGTCATCCTCATCGAGGAAGGCGGCCCCGGCTCGGTTGCTAGAAAGCTGCTCGAATTCGTGACGGATCCGACGAGGTCGGCGTTGGACCCGTTCTTCTTGGAAGCGCACCAAGAGATCCCGCTGTCGGCGGACGAAGTGCACGACTGGCGGGTGAAGGAGTACAAGAGGCTGACCGACGCCCGGACGGCGGCCGAGCGGGAAAGCGCGCGGAAGAGGGTCAAAGCGATCACCGACGACATCGAAGCTTCGTCCGACAGCGGCGACGACTCGTCGGAGGCCATCAGCCTTGACGGGATGGACCCGCCCCACCCATTAGGTGCGTCTTCTCATTACTTTCCTTCTGTCCTACCCCCGAAGTCTTGGCGCGACCCGCAAATAGAAAACTTATGAACTTACTAAGAACCCCCAA
Organism: Diplonema papillatum; assembly: GCA_030068145.1. Taxonomy (NCBI): domain Eukaryota; phylum Euglenozoa; class Diplonemea; order Diplonemida; family Diplonemidae; genus Diplonema; species Diplonema papillatum. The sequence goes on along the minus strand of JAPJBO010001193.1, from coordinate 29,679 downwards.
GTACTTCCTAAGTACACCCCATGTACACCCCCAATAAGGTAAAATGTCGATTTCTGCTGTTTTTTTTTTTTTTTTTTGTATGTATTTAGTACTTCCCGTGAACCCATATCAAAGCGGGCGGACCCTAACTTCACCCACCTCTGCGACGATTGCTACGTCCGTCGCCAGAAAACTGCTCGAATTCGTGACGGATCCGACGAGGTCGGCGTTGGACCCATTTTTCTTGGAAGCGCAGGCTGACCGACGCCCGGACGGCGGCCGAGCGGGAAAGCGCGCGGAAGAGGGTCAAAGCGATCACCGACGACATCGAAGCTTCGTCCGACAGCGGCGACGACTCGTCGGAGGCCATCAGCCTTGACGGGATGGACCCGCCCCACCCATTAGGTGCGTCTTCTCATTACTTTCCTTCTGTCCTACCCCCGAAGTCTTGGCGCGACCCGCAAATAGAAAACTTATGAACTTACTAAGAACCCCCAAGTACTTCCTAAGTACACCCCATGTACACCCCCAATAAGGTAAAATGTCGATTTCTGCTGTTTTTTTTTTTTTTTTTTGTATGTATTTAGTACTTCCCGTGAACCCATATCAAAGCGGGCGGACCCTAACTTCACCCACCTCTGCGACGATTGCTACGTCCGTCGCCAGAAAACTGCTCGAATTCGTGACGGATCCGACGAGGTCGGCGTTGGACCCGTTTTTCTTGGAAGCGCACCAAGAGATCCCGCTGCGGGTGAAGGAGTACAAGAGGCTGACCGACGCCCGGACGGCGGCCGAGCGGGAAAGCGCGCGGAAGAGGGTCAAAGCGATCACCGACGACATCGAAGCTTCGTCCGACAGCGGCGACGACTCGTCGGAGGCCATCAGCCTCGACGGGATGGACCCGCCCCACCCATTAGGTGCGTCTTCTCATTATTTTCCTTCTGTCCTACCCCCGAAGTCTTGGTGCGACCCACAATAGAAAACTTATGAACTTACTAAGAACCCCCCAAGTACTTCCGAAGTACACCCCATGTACACCCCCAATAAGGTAAAATGTCGATTTCTGGTGGTTTTTTTTTTTCAAATGCTCCTAAATGTCCTGGGCTGCACGCGCACTACACTGACGCATTAAACGAGTTTGAGAGCCTTCCGGCTACCTATCTTGAAGAGGATGGGAAATCTTTTGAACTTGCGTCGTGATGAGGATCGATGATTGCAATTATTCTCCTTGAGTGAGGAATGCCTAGTGGGCGCAAGGCATCAGCTTGCACTGATTACGTCCCTGCCATTTGTACACATCGCCCGTCGTTGCTACCGATTGGCTGTGGGATAGAGCTTGGGAGAGGGAAGCTCGTTCTTGGCAACAAGTTCAGCGCCCGAGTCCAAGCAATGTCTCCCAGCTAGAGGAAGCAAAAGTCGTACCAAGGTTGCTGTAGGTGGGACCTGCAGCAGGACCATTACCAAATATTTCAATGATTGTCGTATAAGATAGCAGATGATTAGAATATATGGTAAATATTCCCCAATCGGGGATACAAGGGCACAAAATTTGTTTGAAGTGGGATATAAGGGCACAAATTTGTTTTGAGTGGGATATAAGGGCATTACACCTTAATATATCCGACGAATACCTAACACTCGTACAAGGCTAAATAACACCGTCGCTATCCCGAAAACATCGTAACTTCACCCCTCGCTTGTACTTCTCGTGAACTTCCCAAGTACTTCGCGAGCACACCCCTTGTCACCCAAGTAAGGCCACCGGATCACACCAGAAGTACCCATACGAAGGCCGGGGAGAGCCGGGGGCTGGCCCTGGCCCACGCCTGATGCCGCAGCCCCTTAACCCGGGCGGCGGCGCTTTGGCATGAGCCAGGAACCTCAAGGGGTGCAGCGCGAGAGGCCTCAGCCACGCTTCAAAGGCCCACACCAGAAGTACCCATACGAAGGCCGGGAAGAGCCGGGGGCAGTGAAGTAACGAAGCCCGCGAACGGTGGGTGGTGACCCCTCCGAACAGCCTCCCTGGCCCTGGCCCACGCCTGATGCCGCAACCCCTTAACCCGGGCGGCGACGCTTTGGCATGAGCCAGGAACCTCAAGGGGTGCAGCGCGAGAGGCATCATCCACGCTTCAAAGGCCCACACACCAGAAGTACCCATATCACAGCGGGCAGCCCCTAACTTCACCCACCTCTACGACTTGCGGCCGCCGCTGCTTAACGGGTTTATCACGTGGGCGGCCCTGAGATTACCCTCCCTCAGGTGACACCACTGTTTATCTATAACCATACTTCAACCTTTTCAGCTTTACCAGCTTCGGCTGACACCATTTGCGCACTTAACCATGGTTAAGAAGACGACTGAAAGCACAGACACAAAGATAGCTCAAAGCATTTTCAGAATAACACGAAAAGCCTCTAAGCAAAAACCCGTTTTCACATTTCTTGCCTTCCCTGATTCCTCAAAACCAGCATTAACAACGACCCCACAGTGAGTAAAAGAGTGCAAGTGTACGTGCAGCAATAAGTAGAGAAGAGTGCGACTGTAAAAGAGCGGTGCTAGTAGTAGCAAAACTAATCGAACCGATGGATCCACCGCCAACTCGGGCGGAAATTCTTTTCAATTTCGAGTGACTTTTTCCTCCCAATAAATGGCATGGTTTAGCCCCCTCAGGTGACACCTTATCTTTAGCCATACTTCAACTTTTCTTGTCTTCCCCGATTTCTCAAAACCAGCACCATTAGCAACAACAACAACAACTCCCTTCCTTCCGCAGCCGACCCAGAAGCGGTGGATGCGGGGGCCAACGAGCCGGAGGCTGCGGCGCTGTCGACCACGCCGGGGTTGTTCCTCCCGTCGACGTTGCTCTACACTTCGAAGCACCTGATGTACTCAAAACCAGCATTAACAACGACCCCAAAGCGAGTAAAAGAGTGAAAGTGTACGTGCAGCAATGAGCAGAGAAGAGTGCGACTGTAAAAGAGCGGTGCTAGTAGTAGCAAAACTATTCGAACCGATGGATCCACCGCCGAAGGTTTTCTTCGGGCACTCGGGCGGAAATTCTTTCGAATCTCGAGTGACTTTTTTCCTCCCAATAAATGGCATGTTTTCTTTATGACACCTCAACACAAAACAAGAATAAAACAAAAAACAAAACTACGCATTTCTTGTCTTCCCCGATTCCTCAAAACCAGCACCGTTAACAGCCGACCCAGAAGCGGTGGACGCGGGGGCCAACGAGCCGGAGGCTGCGGCGCTGTCGACCACGCCGGGGTTGTTCCTCCCGTCGACGCTGCTCTACACTTCGAAGCACCTGATGTACTCAAAACCAGCATTAACAACGACCCCAAAGCGAGTAAAAGAGTGAAAGTGTACGTGCAGCAATGAGCAGAGAAGAGTGCGACTGTAAAAGAGCGGTGCTAGTAGTAGCAAAACTATTCGAACCGATGGATCCACCGCCGAAGGTTTTCTTCGGGCACTCGGGCGGAAATTCTTTCGAATCTCGAGTGACTTTTTTCCTCCCAATAAATGGCATGTTTTCTTTATGACACCTCAACACAAAACAAGAATAAAACAAAAAACAAAACTACGCATTTCTTGTCTTCCCCGATTCCTCAAAACCAGCACCGTTAACAGCCGACCCAGAAGCGGTGGACGCGGGGGCCAACGAGCCGGAGGCTGCGGCGCTGTCGACCACGCCGGGGTTGTTCCTCCCGTCGACGCTGCTCTACACTTCGAAGCACCTGATGTACTCAAAACCAGCATTAACAACGACCCCAAAGCGAGTAAAAGAGTGAAAGTGTACGTGCAGCAATGAGCAGAGAAGAGTGCGACTGTAAAAGAGCGGTGCTAGTAGTAGCAAAACTATTCGAACCGATGGATCCACCGCCGAAGGTTTTCTTCGGGCACTCGGGCGGAAATTCTTTCGAATCTCGAGTGACTTTTTTCCTCCCAATAAATGGCATGTTTTCTTTATGACACCTCAACACAAAACAAGAATAAAACAAAAAACAAAACTACGCATTTCTTGTCTTCCCCGATTCCTCAAAACCAGCACCGTTAACAGCCGACCCAGAAGCGGTGGACGCGGGGGCCAACGAGCCGGAGGCTGCGGCGCTGTCGACCACGCCGGGGTTGTTCCTCCCGTCGACGCTGCTCTACACTTCGAAGCACCTGATGTACCCGTGCGTCGACCTCGCCGTGGCGCCGAAGGACGACTACGGCGAGAACGTCGAGGAAGAAGTCCTCTCCCGCCTCAAAATCAGCGAAAGGGTCGTCGAAGACACGCTCCGGGAGCTCGCTCCCGACGACAACGACACGGCGATGACGGGGAGGAACGTGCGCAACACGGCGGAGCCGAAGAAGCCGGCCGCGGGGGAGTCTGGGCTGCCGTTGATGGACGATTTGCGGCCGCCGAAGCGGTATGCGAAGCAGCTGGTGTCGATCGACTTGAAGTGTGCCGTCGTACACATTCCGTACGAAGGGCTGTGCGATGGCGCGACGCTGAAGCACATCGTGGTGTCGAAGTGCGCGCACGCGCAGGAGATCGTGCTGGTGAACGGGTCACAATGGGACACCGCTGAGCTGCGGAACTTCTGCATGAGCAAGACAACCGCGAGAATCCAAGCCCCGGCCCTCCACGAGCGGGCCGACATCACGCCGGCTACGAGCATTTACCGACTCAAGGTGGACGCCGCGCTTTTCGACGCGTTCGTGCCCGTCGAAGTTCGCGACTACAAAGTGTCGGCGATCGAGGGCATCGTCGTGGAATCGTCCTCGGATGACCCTTCCCTGCCGCCGGCGAAGCGGGCCAAGACGGACCTGCCGCTGCTCACGGTGGACCCGCTGCACAAGCAGCTCTCCGGGCAGACTGCCACCTTCATCGGCGACGTGTCCCTCCGAGAGCTGTCGACCCAGCTCCGCAACACCGGGTGGAGAACAGAGTTCCGCCGTGGACTGCTCCTCTGCAACCAACAGGTGCTGTGCTTATTTAGCGTTTCTTTTTCCACTTTTCGCGATTTTCGAGAAAGAAATACCAAGCCTATAGGCGTGAAGTAGGTTAATAAAGGCTGCTCCTCTGCAACAGGTGCTGTGCGTTTTACCAAACACGAAATCGTGTCGGTGTTTTTTATCTATTTTTTCGGTAAGTGCGATCAAGCAAAGGAAGCCCCAGACCGTTTTTTTTTGTGGGTGGAAAAGTAGACTACTATATATACGTAGTTATGGGCACCACTGCCAACCGTAGCGTGTAAATCCCCGGGTTGACGCTGCTCTGTTCCATGTCGTTGTCGTGCCCAGTATCGGCGATTGAGGGCATCGTCGTGGAATCGTCCTTGGACGACCCTTCCCTGCCGCCGGCGAAGCGGGCCAAGACGGACCTGCCGCTGCTCACGGTGGACCCGCTGCAAAAGCAGCTCTCCGGGCAGACTGCCACCTTCATCGGCGACGTGTCCCTCCGAGAGCTGTCGACCCAGCTCCGCAACACCGGGTGGAGAACAGAGTTCCGCCGTGGACTGCTCCTCTGCAACCAACAGGTGCTGTGCTTTTTTAGCGTTTCTTTTTCCACTTTTCGCGATTTTCGGGAAAAAATACCAAACCTATAGGCGTAAAGTAGGTTACATATATGGCTGCTCCTCTGCAACCAACAGGTGCTGTGCGTTTTACCAAACACGAAATCTTGTCGGTGTTTTCTATCTATTTTTCGAGACTGGAGGTCCTATGAACATGCAATGTGAATAGCCTCTATTCGAGCCAACCCGGCTTTTCTTCATGAAAAAAGTGTATTGTTTTTGGAAAGAGCCGGGCAAGCTTTTTTTTTTCCTCGCAAAAGGTATGCGGGTGGCAGAGTGACCGGGCGCCGGCCTTCAGGCCGGTGGGTCCGGGTTCGAACCCCGCCCATGACATTTTTCCGGTCGAAGATTGTTTTCGAGGTTTTGTTGCGTTTCCAGGTCCAATGTGCCCGAAAATTGCGTTTTTGCGGAGTTTTTCAGTATCTCGCGGCATTTGGGTCACCACGGGAAACGGAGTCGGGGGGGGGGCCCGGGGGGGGCCGGGGTACTGGCGCCGAACTTGCCACCAGAACCCGAACTTTGCTTCGCCCGAACTTTGCTTCACCCAGAACTTAGCTTCGCCCGAACTTTGCTTCACCCGAACTTTGCTTCGCCCGAACTTAGCTTCACCCGAACTTTGTTTCGCCCGAACTTAGCTTCACCAGAACTTTGCTTTAGGTTCGCCGAACTTAGCTTCGCCCGAACTTTGCTTCACCCGAACTTAGCTTCGCCCGAACTTTGCTTCACCCGACTTTGCTTCGCCCGAACTTTGCTTCACCAGAACTTTGCTTCACCCGAACTTAGCTTCACCCGAACTTTGTTTCGCCCGAACTTAGCTTCACCAGAACTTTGCTTTAGGTTCGCCGAACTTAGCTTCGTCCGAACTTTGTTTCGCCCGAACTTAGCTTCGCCCGAACTTTGCTTCACCAGAACTTTGCTTCATCCGAACTTTGCTTCACCAGAACTTTGCTTCACCCAGAACTTAGCTTCGCCCGGACTTTGTTTCGCCCGAACTTAGCTTCGCCCGAACTTTGCTTCGCCTGAACTTTGCTTCACCCAGAACTTAGCTTCGCCCGAACTTTGCTTCACCCGAACTTTGCTTCGCCCGAACTTTGCTTCACCAGAACTTTGCTTCACCCGAACTTAGCTTCACCCGAACTTTGTTTCGCCCGAACTTAGCTTCACCAGAACTTTGCTTTAGGTTCGACGAACTTAGCTTCGTCCGAACTTTGTTTCGCCCGAACTTAGCTTCGCCCGAACTTTGCTTCACCAGAACTTTGCTTCATCCGAACTTTGCTTCACCCGAACTTTGCTTCACCCGAACTTTGTTTCGCCCGAACTTTGTTTCGCCCGATCTTAGCTTCACCAGAACTCACGAACTTTAACTGCTGCCTCCAGTCTCGCCACGCGCCGGCCTTAGCCGAGCGCACGTACTTTTGGTACGTGCGATCAAGCAAAGGAAGCCCCAGACCGTTTTTCGAGACTGGAGGTCCTATGAACATGCAATGTGAATAGCCTCTATTCGAGCCAACCCGGCTTTTAATGTTGCGAAAGTGTCGCAGGAACTTAGCTTCGCCCGAACTTTACTGTTCCCCGAACTTTAGCTGCTGCCTCCAGTCTCGCCCCACGCCGGTCTTTAGCCGAGCGCACATACTTTTTCTGGGTGGAAAAGTAGACTACTTTACGTAGTTATGGGCACCACTGCCAACCGTAGCGTGTAAATCCCCGGGTTGCCGCTGCTCTGTTCCATGTCGTTGTCGTGCCCATCGACGTGCGCGACTACAAAGTGTCGGCGATCGAGCATCGTCGTGGAATCGTCCTCGACCCTTCCCCAGCGGGCCAAGACGGAGATCTGAGAACTGCTGTAAGCGGGCAGCGTGCTCGGCACGAGACCATGCCGGAGCCCCCGACGACATTCCTGGCAAAAAATAAACAAGTTAGCACACCCGCGTTTTCGGTTCGTATAAGTCGAACTTTGAGTGCGTGAGCCCCTCCGAAGACAGATCCATCACACGCGTTTTCGGCGCGACTCGGGCACACCCTCTCTTTTAACTTCAGCTTCTAAGGCTGGATCCCCCCCCGTGTGGGCAGCGTTCAGTGCGAGACTGACGACGGGTGAACTCACCCTTGAGGTTCGTTCAGCCTCACACTAGAACCTACACGGTGCAGTAGTCATTGGAAAAACAGCGTTCTCCGCCGCTTGGCTATAGATATCACTTCCACGAAAACGTGTCATAGATTTTGCGTCGTGCGATCCGCCATGTTTAGGCCAAATTTTGAGCAAAATTCGGAAATTTTTTTTGGGATGGAAAGAGCTATCCTCGGCGTGTATCGGCATCTTTTTGGAACTCGATATAGCCAAAAATCTGACCCCCAGATGGCACTTTAGACGTTTTCCGGCCGATTTCCGGGCCCCCAAAAAAACACTCTTCCTGCTCACGGTGGACCGGTCACCGTGAACTCTAATCGAACCCACTCCTTCACAGTGCGCTGTACGACGAGCGGACACTGGCGCGATGGCGATCAACGGTATATTCACGCCGGAATGGTACGAGCTTCGAGCCGCAGTCAGGAGAAACTACACAGTATGGAAGTCTTTTTGGTGCGCCGGCTATGCCGGGTTGTACCCACCGCCCACGCTTTGCGGCTGGACGGAAGACCGAGTGGATGTTGGGCAAGCTGGAAACAATTTGCGCCCGTAACAGCTGTGAATATCCGCACGACGTACCCTATGTTCAGTGGGAGTTGAGATTCTCTGTCAAGATGCTAGCCGCCGCCATAGGGCGGGCTATTGCCAAAAAGGAGGAGAGCCCGCGAAACAACGTGTCAACACACGCCTGCCAGGCGGTCTCGTCCGCCAGTCAGAACGCCCCCGGCTGCGCCACCATCGGTGCAACAATCATCTTTGACAGGGCAACGGCTCGCTCCGCGCCCACGGCGCAAGGACTTGCGCCCGCCGTAGTAGTACGGCATAGTAGTGGGGCGACCGGATACTCCTCGGAGAGATGGTCCCTGCACTCTAACTCGTCTCTCTCTCTCTTTTTTCATTTCGAGAGTCTCCTTCCGAAAAGGAACATAGCTCACGATGCCTCGAATATCCCTTCTAGGAGCACAACCACCACGAATCGACACCAGGATAACGCGGAGTGGAGCTGGCTCTACGACTAGCAATATTTCTGTAAAAGGTAGCACTCCTGAACTAGCCCGAACCAACAGGATCAAAGAATGCAACAGCCACACCTTCCCTATTATCTTTTCTTGCAAAGTATGCGAATACTGCAGGGAATAGTTGACTAGACCTCTTGAGTTTGTGCTAACCACGATTTGGGGAGTCGCGAGATCCTACATCCACACTGGATTTGCGGGTGTGGCACACCCGCAAAATGGACCGCACAATTTAACTCCACCACCCACACCGTAACGTGCAGTTTGTGCACTGGTCAAGGTCATACCTTCCGCCATTCGAAACGAGAGTAGCATTGGGAGTCGCGCATTGAGTGGCATTGCATGGAGTGCCAGTGCACCTGAACTTTCCTGCATCGCACATGCAGGGCACGCAGTCGTCAAGCCAGCGAACGCTTCCATTGGCGTAGACACGGGAATTCTCCGTCGTTCACGCACTCCTGAGACGCAAGCAATGAACGGAGAAAACACGAGAGGTCACATACGATGGGGTTACCCCCCGAGCTAGCCGCAGAAAGTGAGCGAACGGGCTAGCCCCGGAGGTCAAGGGGGACGGAGGGTGGGAACCCATGCCCCACGGATCTCGCCGCCGAAGCAACGGAAGCTGGTATCCAGCAAGAAAGTGCACCCTCGCACGAGGGTATCCATGGCCGCACGGCCGTCGAAGGCAGAAAATGATGAACAGAGTTGCAGGGAGGGCGGGTGGGAAAAATTTCCCCCGCGATCCAAGTGCGCACCGAGGTGTCCTAAGGGTCGTTTGTTTTACCTAGTAGAATTCCCCTGATAAATCAATATCATCAGCAATACAAGAAGGCGCTGCAGGTGCCGACGTGCATATGGAAGGATGCTGAAACAGACCAGGCAAGAAAAACTTGAATCTGATCGCACCATCAAATTTCCCCCCACTCAGGTCGTGTAACAGCTGCGTCGCAACGGATCTCTTCCAGAAGCCATCAACCCCAGAATCATGTTGGCAGGCGCTTGGTAGGCGCTCGGTAGACACTTGGTAGGCGCTTGGTAGGCACTTGGTAGGCGCTTGGTAGGTGCTTGGTAGGCACTTGGTAGGCGCTTGGTAGGCACTTGGTGGGCGCTTGGTAGGCGCGCTAGGCGCTTGGTAGGCGCTTTGGGCAACGGGTGGTGTTCACTAGATCTCAGGCTACTTTTTGGCTTCGGCTATTTCAAGGCCTGGGCTTCGCATACGAGCAAGCAGGCACGCGGGGCACACACATCAACCGCATCTTGCTGAACGACGTCGCGATGCACTCAGTAGTAGCAAGCGATTGCCCCGATCGCTGCATCACGGAAGCACCGCCTGGGGACCCTTACCCTGAAGTGCCTTTCTAGCAAACTTGTTTGACCTTCGGTGTCCAGGGGGGTCGAGTGAGGAACCAAGTAGAGACAAGAGGGCATTGCGCGACAAGTCCTGCGTGTGTTTGAAGTCTAATTGCTTCAGAAGCAAGGTTAGAAGGGGACGGTTCGGAAACTTCAGGATTCGCTGTGACGAGCTACGAACAGCCGCCTGACAAACCAGACTCACACTGCTGTCCTGTCTGCAGACACTCAGGTTCCGCGCTGATGATGGTCCGCCTTATGTGTCCGTGGCTTCAGGCGCTGTAGAATGTAGCTAGCAGGGCTCAGTGGCTGTACGGCTCTGCACATCCTTTGGTACATCGTACACGGTGCAGTCCAGCTTCAGAAGTTGGAGTCAAAGCTGGAGTTAAAAAAAAGCGGGTCACACGCGCATTTCGGGTGTGGATTTGCACGCGTTTTAGTTAGCACACCCGCTTTTCGGATGGTCTACACACATACTGCGTAGTGGTGGTATACACCTACCATACATACTACCTACAGAGTACCCTGCAGTACCTGTGGTACTACGTGGCGGTACTACGTAGTGGTATGTGGTGTCCTCGTATGGTCCACGAGTAGCTGAGGATTGCATCCACGAGCTCGTGACGAGGACCTCGAGGTCATCAGGTGGGACTACGTGGTGGTACTACGTAGTGGTATGTGGTAGATACCGGACTCCATAGTGGATGGTAGACCCATGGATAACGGGATATCAGCGATATCAGCGCACATCCGGGCACACCCTCTTCAACTCCAGCTTCTTTTGAGGCTGGACCTCGACCGTGTAAAGGCTTCGTATAACTCGTAGCAGTCGATATCGTACCAGAGAGTCAATAGTTGTATAGCCGCTGAGTGCCAGAATTGAAGTGGGATGCTTTCACGCCGAGGATCGGTACTGAAGATCGTGTATCGAGCAAGCTTTTACCCTTATGCTCTACACGAGATTTCTGTTTGCTTACCCCCAGATACTTTTTGATCACACACACACAGGGGGCCGAAACAAAAGAGAAGACGAAAAAACAGAGAAAAAAAAAACGAACTTGCATCCTAAAAAAGATTGATGCGCCTTTTCATGCTGAATGTGCCGAGCATCCGTTCTTTTTTGTTCAGCTTTACCCGTTCTTCCCCCTTTTATCCTCAATTGTGCTGACACGTGGCGGAAGAAGCCGCCAGGCGGCAAGTAAAACCTATGTAACCACCACTCAGAGCACACAGGATATCTCCCCATATTGACGAAGGTCACCCGGACACTTTGAAACCCCGGAGTCTCAAGCAAACTTTTACTCTAAAAAGAGGCGCTTGCCCCCAGATACGTGTTTCAACCAGTAATGAAGCAGGGAGCTAAGCCCAAAGGAGGCTGCCGTTCCGAACAGCGTGCAGTCGACGTGACGATGCTGATAACTCAACGGGCTATGGTTTCCCGTGATTGAATTCCAACACATACACGCACACACACTCTCTTTCTCTCTCTAATCGACACCACACACAGAACCACGTTGACAGTGGGGGGTAGCAGGTTTCGGTTTGATGAAATTGGATGGTGTTTGGTCAAGGGATCTTCAATGAGAGCGACTGACGATTTCCAAAAATCGTCTAGTCTCGTGAGGTTCACACTTCAAAGGCATGGATTGATTTTTGGAAAAACAGGTCGTTCGAATGTAACTCTCACCGACCTCAGCTGTTGAAGATCTACGCGCTAAACTTAAGCATATCACTCAGCGCAGGAAAAGAAGGCAACAGCGATGCTCCTACTAACAGCGAGTGAACAGGGCAGAGCCACAAACACGGCGATGCCGTGTTTGTTGCAGCTCAGCCGCAATGGGAAGATGAGGAAGATTGAAGTCGAGACCGAGAAAGAAGGCGCCGCAACCGGGCTCGAGATCCGGCGCGTGAGGAAGAGCGAGTGGGACGCCGAGAACTACACGGTGACCAAGCTCATCAGCGCGGGGAAGGTTGTCGGCGCAGCGGACGCGGTGGCCGCCGGGAAGACGGTGATGGTCATCGGCGTCGTGCGCGAGCGGACGGTCGGCGACCCCTGCGTCATCGTCGAACTCGTCGACGTGATGGGGGTCGTGTTTTAGTACCTCCCGCTGTCGAAGGTCCGGACGACCTGCTCAGCCACGTAGGTACATGGCGGAAGTAGTCACTAGACAGCGTGTAAGAGGAGCGGTTGCTCCCAGATACATGTTGCAACCGGCAGCACATGGTGAATGAGGGAGCCTAAACCAAAAGTGAGGCCGCAGCTCCGAACAGCGTGTGGTCGATGTGAGGGTGCTGATAGCTTGGGCTATACGCAGCTTCAGGGGTTACCCGTGATTGAACTTCAACACATACACACACTCTTTCTCTCTCCAATAGACACACACACATATACGCACGTAACCATACTGACAGCAAATACGGTGGGGAGGTAGCAGATTTCATTGAGCTTCCACAAACACGGCGATGCCGTGTTTGTTGAAGCTCAGCCGCAATGGGAAGATGAGGAAGGTTGAAGTCGAGACCGAGAAAGAAGGCGCCGCAACCGGGCTCGAGATCCGGCGCGCGATGAAGGGCGAGTGGGACGCCGAGAACTACACGGTGACCAAGCTCATCAGCGCGGGGAAGGTCGTCGGCGCAGCGGACGCGGTGGCCGCCGGGAAGACGGTGATGGTCATCGGCGTCGTGCGCGAGCGGACGGTCGGCGACCCCTGCGTCATCGTCGAACTCGTCGACGTGATGGGGGTCGTGTTTTCGTACCTCCCGCTGTCGAAGGTCCGGACGACCTGCTCAGCCACGTGCCGGGCTTGGAGGGACATGGCGGAGGAAGCCACTAGGCAGCACCCGCAGCGCTACAGCGTCGAAGGCGGAGAGGTCTTCGACCTCTTCGAGCAAAAGCCACGCTCCATCTGCCGACGGTTCGGCGTGCGGCCGGAGTCGATCGTCTCCTGCGGCGTCCACGGGATGTATCTCTACATGCTCGCTGACACCCACGGGACCCTCAAGCTCCCGACAGCTCCCGGTCCGGTCAGGATGGACCTGGATTCAGACGCTTCGTCTGCGAAAGGGTCGGATGCCGCGATGCTCGACGAGGAACGAGCGGCAAACGACGACGGAGCACAAAGCGGGGACTCTGATGGCACTGCTCCCGACAGCGATGATGACGATGACGACGACGATGCGGCGTCAGTGAGCTCCGGCGAGTCGGAAGGCACGGCGATGACGCGGGATGCCGCATTTTTGGCGGAGCTGGGTTGCTTGGGAGACCCTGCGAACGATCCCCTGGGGACGGTGAAGGGCCCGGGGGCGACGCGGAAGGTGCTGAACGACAGGCACCCGCGGTCGTACAGGCTCGACGCGTCGGCGCGCGTGGCGAAGCAGGCGAGCTGGTGCCTGATTTGCGCCGATTTGACGAGCTACGCGATCCTTTGGTCGCTGGACTGCGTCCACGACCCGAGCAGAGTGCACAGCCGCCGTACGGCGGCTGGGCACTCCGCGCCGCCGCCGGAGCCCGCGAAGCCCACGGAAACGACGCTGTTCCGGTTCCCGCTGGCGTCGATGACGGTGTCTCCGGCAGGGGTCATCCTCGGATACGCGACGCACTTCACCCTGCTGCACCCGCAGACCGGCGCCGCGGCGGGCAGGCTGCCGCGGCACTACGGGTGGGCCTTCGTGTTCTCCGGCATCAAGCCGGTCGCAGACCTGCGGCTGGCCCGCAGCGCGGCGCGCGAGTTCTTCGTGCTGCAGGGGTCAGAGGTGCACACGGTTGACGCGCACCTGCGGGTGACCAGCTCCCTGAGGCTGCCGGAGATCGTCGCCGACGTCGTCGCGGTGCAGCCGGACATGCGCCTGATGGTCGTACGGCAGGCCGCGGGTGACCTGGCGTGCTACGACGTGGACAAGGTCTGCTCCTGCCTTCGTCTTATTTTCACCTGCTTTTTTCTCATGCCAAGTTATGGAAAAAGTTTAACAAGCTTGCTTGTCTATACCAAAATTGTAGGATGGCAAAACAAGATTTTTTTACGCACAAACAAACCAGCTGTGCGCACGTCTAGAGCCACGACACTTTTTAGTACGTGGAGAGCCCACGTAAGGCAAGCTACGGTGAGGCAATTTGGGACGAACATCTATTATGGGGGCTCTTCTACCTTGTGTCAGCTGGAAGGCGGTGCCGGCGGCGTCATCCTCGGATACACGACGCACTTCACCCTCCGTACCAAGGTGCAAACCCCCCCGTTTCTCGCACTCGCCTCCGACCTGACTCCCGAGGATCGACAGCTCCTTCCCACCGGTTCCCTTCCCCAATGACACTTCCAGTCCTCGAGGTGCAACTCCGCTTCCGGTCTTCTCGTCTCTAGGAGTGTCACCTCCTGGCAGAAGAGGATGTCGGCTGACACCCCCCTTTCACGGCCGGGATATATCGCAGCAGCGAGGTCACGTTGAGCGTCGCGATCTTCAGGCATCGAGGGCCGGGGTTTTCCTCGATGTCACCCCCTAGCAACAGAAGCTTGCGGTTGCGCCTCTGCCACTGAAACCCGCGTCCGTCTTGTTCGCCAGGGCGGGTCAGGGCAGAAGATCATGCATCGGCGGTGATTCCATCTTCTGGGCGGGTGCTGCACCCGTGGACCGGCGCCGCGGCGGGCAGGCTGCCGCGGCACTACGGGTGGGCCTTCGTGTTCTCCGGCATCAAGCCGGTCGCAGACCTGCGGCTGGCCCGCAGCGCGGCGCGCGAGTTCTTCGTGCTGCAGGGGTCAGAGGTGCACACGGTCGACGCGCACCTGCGGGTGACCAGCTCCCTGAGGCTGCCGGGGATCGTATCCAAACATTTTTCCTATCCAAATATTTTTCCGGTCCGATCAAAGTTCAAGGCGATTTTCCGGTTGTTAAGTTTAGAACGTATTCCCCCGCCCTCTAACTCTGGTTTCCCCCCCGCGCCTCATGCCACGAAATCCTAGGCTGAGAGCGCTTCGGACGCTCCGACCCAGCGGGTCTGGGTCGGTTCGCGGCCGGTCCGGAAGCAACGGGGACGCTGATGGTTCGATTCGCAGAAGGAAAAAGCGCTTACTGATGGAACCGTTTCTTGCGCCCTCACCATCTTTCGCCCACCAGTCGATGTAATGCTTTGTTGTCGCGGTGTTGGCCGGGTCTAGGCCAAGTGGAACCCCTTCGTGTCTGCGACCTGGGGAATGATCCGGCTCGTTTTCCCCGCCAAGATCACTTGGTAGGGGATGGGTATCCCATCCGCAGCCCCACCCGTCACAACAGTAACGCTTCGCTTGTCGCCCATAGTCAATGCGCACATCACGAGTACCTTTCGGGGCGAGTGTCGCAGTCGGGCTGGGCGTGAAAAGCGCCGCAGCATGGTCGCAGTTCAAGACGCAGCTTTGTGGGATATCGTTACTCCATTAAAGCATGAACAGCTGGCCGCATCTCTTCTTTCTTTTGTTTCGTCTGGGTTTCATCCAGTACTCTGCTTGTCTTAGTCGTCTGTACGTAGTTGCTTCCGACCACCACTTCCGAGCCCATTCTGTGCTAAGTTCTGATTAGATGACTGGCAACCCAGTAGTTCGGGCGCAAGCACGCTCACGAGCGAGTAAGTGACAGCGGCCCCGTTCGTTCGTTTTCGCTCGATCAGTTCTAAAGGGATCACGGTCTCCTTTTTTTCGTAATGACAATGGACGGCCTCTCTTGGCCTTTTGTTCGTCAACGTCGATCGGTTCACTCCGACTTCCGCCTAGAGCGTGTGCAGTGGAGTTGTTTTTCCCGTACAGCGTACGAGCGCTGTGGCCGTTGCATGCGAAACCTTTTTGCCTGGCATGCTGTTCCACTTCTGCATCCCTCCTGTAGTCCTAGACGGCAACAAGCTCCCCTATTCCACCTATTTCAAGGTCTCTTTCCTCCCACGAGCTGTACTCCCGCAAACCCGGAGCGGAGCGTTCTGCGGTGTTCCTCGTGCGGTATATCTAATTGATATCCCTGGTTCGTTTTCTTCTTTTTTGATCATTTCTTACACCCCGGACTTCAGCAGCCATATACTAAGTCAATGCGGGAGTGAAAACGTGCGGGAGGCCACTCCCGCGTTGAGGGAGTGAGGCCGACCGCACAAATGACCGCAAACCCACACCCGCAATCCGGAGTGGGAGTCCGGGGTGTACATCAAGAGAGCCGAGCAGAAAATCCCGTCCGGGTAAAGCAGCTACTGCTGTGCGGGCAATCAGAGAAGACATAAATTCAAAAACTCAAAAACAAAATTTCCGGAAAAATATTCAAATGTTCCGCGGAAGGCCGTTTTATCCAAAATATTTCCTATCCAAATATTTTCCTATCCAATATTTTTCCGAAGACGGTAAAATAAAAAACACAAACCGACGAAGACCCCAAAAACCTTTTTCAACCTCTCCAATTCCCTTCAAGCTAGACATTATACAACGACTCCCCCCTCCCCTTTGCACTAATAAATCATTTTTTGCCGTCATCCTATACTGTATGCCGGCCCCGAAACCCTGTCTGTGCGGCCGAAAACGGGCCCGAAGCGGTTTTTGGCGGGTTAAGTGGAGGTAAAGGGGCCCACAAGTGGGCCCAGGTGGGGTTTCGGGGCCACGTAAGGGGTGACGTCGAAAATAATTATTTTATTAGTGCAAAGGGGAGGGGGGGGGTTTTTTTTGGCATCGTCTCATATCTATAATATAGAGCCACGATACTTTTTAGTACTAAGCATAGGGGAGCCCATGTAAGGCAAGCTACAGTGAGGCAACTTGGGACAGTGAGGCTCCTGCGCCAGGCGTTTCTCGCGTTTTGGCGCACCCTTAACTTTTTTAGGAATTGACAAAACTTTCACTTTGGGACCATCGTTCGTCCATTTTCTCGGCGATCCCGGCATGTCCGCAACGATAATCCAGGGACCCTGCAGCCATGAAAAGGCCGACGAACCACCAGAGTCCTCTTTCGTTCCCGAGCCTGTTTTTCACCGATCTCTTCATCCGAGCTAAAAGTGAGCAAAAAGTCGTCGGAAAAGATGTGCTACGTGGTCCAGCGGGAAAATGCCACCGACCGCGCCCAGTGCGCGGGCCGGTGCCCTGCATCTTGTAAAGACCCGCGAATCATGCCCACACCTTTTGGTCCCTAGGGTCTATTTTTCTGGCTGTCTTGATCGGCACGCGCTACCTCACGGGTTGCGAGAACGTATTCGAAGAAGGGAGATGAAACAAGCAATGTCGTAACCTCTGGTGCCAGACTCGACTACGGTGTCTGGGAGAACAAAAGCGTAGTTTTGGTGGAAAGTAGAAAATGATAGCGCGTAGCGGAGAGTTACTTCCGTAATCTACGTACGGTACAGTAGATTCTTGGGAGCTCTACTTCTTTACTTTTTTATGGCAACAGCCGCGGTTGTCACTATCAAAAAGTGACGGTTGGCAGCTCCTATGTTGACCCCATACGCAGGGCATTAGCTTCTCATTCCAAATTCCGTCAGCTGACGGAATTTTGGAAATCCGGGCGGCTCAAAAAATAAAATAAAGAAGTGCAAAAAACGACCTTCGATGAAAAAGGTCGTGGGGGTCCGGTGGCGTGGGTTAGGCCAGCTGTGCCAGGAAGCTGGCTGGCGGTCAAGGGCTGGGCTCGCGGTCAGGGGCTGGCCATCGGTGGGTCGCCGCTGGGCATGGTGGGCTGGCTGGCAGAAGTTAGGGGCTGCCGCGGGTGCTGAGCCGAGTGAGAGAGTCGAGGCTCAGAAGCAGCCCAGAATTCTTGACAGATTCTTTCCGAGTTGACACAAGTGCCTTGTTCCGTGATCTCATCTCCGGTCTGCATCTACTCGTGCCAATGGTTTACCAGCACACAGTATCTGAGTGGTGGATGAATTTGAAATGGGCTGTTGGCTTCAGGAGTGTGCACCGGGGCGAGGGTCACACAGGTGGCAAATAGTGCCACCAGTACGTTGGTCGTATGTTTAACGCGACAAACGGACTGAGAAGTGCAAACTCTTTCCACCTGAATGAACCGTACCGTTTGCCGGGGGGCGGTGCCCCCCGGACCCCCCCTTTTAGAAGGTTCGGGTGGCTTCTCGATTTCAGAGCGGGAAAAGCAAATTGGCTATTGAGACGGAATTTGGAAAACTGAGGCAAAATGAAGCTAAGCCTGCCCATACAACATCCAAAAAAAAAAAAAACTATAGTTATAGCCAGCGGCCGGGTGTCGTGGGTCATGTGGTGGGAGGTTGTAGAGGTTGTGCAGTGGGTGGGTGGGTGGTGCGGTGGGCAGTGGTGGTGGTGGGTATGTAGTGGGCAGTGAGTGGGTGGATGATGCTACAGTACGGTTACTGCACCTTTGGATCATCGTTCTAGCAACGTACACCTACTGTGGAAATTACCATACAGGTGATAGCACATACGCACAAACAAAAAGCTTTGCAGAACCTGGGTCCACGACTCTTCAGCACGCTTACGCTTACGCTCCTGAGCGTCCTTGCGGTTCTCTCCGCCCAGGGCTTCTCCGTACACGAGCATGATTCAATTTCACCTGCATGCCGTCGTTCAGCCTTTCCGACACCAATCACGACTTCTTTTTGGTGAGTATTATGGAGAGAGCAAACCCGAGAAACGTACGCAGGGTTCTCGGTGGCAATATCGGCACCGTAACCGTGCAGTCTCGGTGTCGCAATCTCGCAAACATCTGCTCTCTCTGCAGAGTCCCGTTACCTTTGCCGATTTCTAGGACGAGTTCGGTGTCTCCGAAGTTCTGTCCGATCAGCTCCTCACTTTGCGTGGAACGGTGGAGGCGACTGTGCTGCATTCTGAATGGCAGGCCGTAGATGCAGGTATCCAGCAGCGCGTTCCGGGTTTTCACGTCAATTTTGAAGAGGGGATCTTGGGACTGGACGAGGCCGGATTCAGTTTCTCAGTCGGCTTCGCGCTCGATTTCTGTTGTTTCTCTTTTTCTAGTACCTACCCCCCCCCCCAAAGAAAGTGAAAAACAAGAGAGCAACCAAAGTGGACGACTTCCCCTGTAGCACCTGCAACAAAAGGACCGTTGGACTCACGAAGGAGTATTACACATTTCCAAACCAAATGGATGTAGTACTGCAACGAGCACAGCTGTCGAAAAAAACACGCGAAGACATCAAAATACCAGCCCGGACCCCGATCCGACCAACCATTCTGATCGGGGAAGACTCCTACACGGTAAATGGCTTCATCATCCACACCGGAAGAGCGACGGCGGGTCATTACTATACCGTGCTAAAGGAAAATGACGAATGGGTGTGCTTCGACGACCAGCAGGTATTCCTACTCTCATGGGAGGAATGTGCCAAAAGATTCACAACGAATGGCTACATCATCTCTCTCGAGAAAGCATAAACACTTTCACCTGGTGGAAGTAGTGCCCCGTGGCGGTTGGTTACGAGCCACAACACACTTTGAAAACCCCCTTTTTTTAAAGAAGAACGGACGAAGGAAGGAGGAAGTGGAACCATACCGTATGGTTTCAAACCACGGAGTCCTGGACTCCTTTCCCACACTTTTTCTGCGAAGCAGACGCACAAAGGGACGGTGCCACGGCATGATTCGGCAGCCGCTGCTAAAGCAAAAGGGAGTGGACGTAGTACGAGTTCTGCACACTCACCGGGATGGAGCTAAACCTCCAGAAGACGGTCGCGTTCTCGACGAGACGTAGGCATCAGTCGACTCTCAAACTCCGCAGCGTGGATGCGCTGCTGCGGTTTAGCAAATCCGTCAAGTGCCTCGGGGTCCTAGTCTCGACGGCGAAGAATAGGACGGAAAGGTCCGACTCGGAGAGGGTGGAGAAGGCGGCTGCCCTGGCGGAAGGCCTCCGCCATGCGCCGTTCCGGTACGAAAAGCGGGTCCGGATTGTGCAGTCGAATGTGCTACCGGCGGCGCTGTCAGGCTGCTCTTTCGCGCCGGTATCGAAGGTGGCGATGAAACGGCTGACGACGTCGGTGATGGGACTGATCTGGGGTGGATCCAACCCGAAGCGCGCGAGGGAGATGGTCCTAAACTTTCAGGAGAAGGGCCACCTGACGGATCCCGGTACATGCCTAGCATATAGGGTGACGACAGCGTTTTACGCGGCGTGCGAGAGGTTGCCACGACTGCTGCCTCTGATGGAGAGCATCCGGGGAAGATACGCCGAGGGGGACCTACCCCTGGGGCCAGTTGGACTGGCGATGAGGAGCATGGAGGAGTGTGGACACGTATGGGGACCCGGGCCCCTGTCTCGCACGCTGAGGAATGGTGCAACATTTGACCCGTTAGCCTCGGCACCTTCGAAGAGGGGACATGAAGTTAGGGCGGACTTGAGGGCGAAGACGTGGTCCCGACTGGTGGCGAGGCGGCCGGGATTTGAGGGCATACAGAGAGCCGACCTGGAGCGGACGAACACCTTCTGGAGGATGCGTGAATGTCCCGCGCACACCGCGAGGCTTATACGTGTAGCGTTGGCGGGGGGGGTGAACACGGCTGAGTACACGTCGCGGATGAGGCAGGCCGGAGCTGAGCCGCAGGCGCCCAGCTGCAAGCACTGTGGAAGCGGCGACACCGAGGACGAGAAACACGTATTCTGGGACTGCGGAGCGTACTCGCACATACGGCGACGAGAGGCACATGCCGAGCTGATGGCAGCCAACCGGGCCGACTGGCCCAGATGCACGCTGGAACACGGTGTGGTAGTACCCGAGAATGCCCAATTCTCGAGGCGGCTCCAGGAGATGATGGCTGAAATCCTTGCGGAACGGGCTGGGCTCGAAGCACGTGGCTGGGTGGCCAGGAACCCCACGACCCCCTGGTCGAGAGCGAATGCGATGCCTGCCGAGAAATTTGACCACCCCTTCGCGCGGATTGCCCCGGCATGGACGTGGGAGCGGAACAAGACCTGGGGACTACCGACGTTTTATGCGTTGGTAGCGTGGCTGTCGGACATGCAATGGACCGAGAACGGGCAGGCGTCAATGCTGGAGCTTGCGATCGACTTTGAACTCTTCTCGGGCCTCAGCATGCCGCTGCACGGGAATGCGCCGAAGGGGGTGAGAGAACGGGGAAACGTCCTGCGCTGCATGATGAGCGCGTTGGACAAGCTGGCGGCACAGCAAGGGCTGGGAAGCTGCATGAGAGGAGAGAGGGTGTGCCCGACGACGTCGCTGTCGTTCATGGGCATCACGGGGATATCGGGTATACGGCCCAGGCCACGCTTTCGCGAGGCACACACGGGGACGATACTTGAGGAACAAGTGAAAGGAAGCGATGTAGGGACGCAGTGCCCGACGTACCCTGACTGGACGATCGGGAGAGCGGCGAGGTGGGCCCTGCCTGCACCACCACAACTGCACCCAGACCCCGTGCATATGCCGGGTGTCGGTATAGAGAAGGCACTCGTCACGTGCGCGACCCATCACAAAGGGAAGTGTGAGGCGTGCAGAGCACTCGTCCGAAGGGACGTTCCCACGGTAGAGATGTGCTGCCGGCACCATCACCACGCGAACGATGGGCAGCCGATCGCGGTGTGCACAGAGCATAGCACGTCGAAGTGCGGCGAGTGCAAGACGGCGGCGGCGTGTTGCCGCAGCGGGCATCATGCCTGCCGCACGCATGGCAGAGGAACCTGCCAAGAGTGCAAAGGCTCCCTACGCTGACGCAGAGGCGACCGGCGGCATGTTGCAGCCGCGGCCACCACCAGTCCAACAAGCCGAACGTCCAGTCAACCCCCGGACGCAACAAGAAGAAGAGGCCCTCCTCACCCACCCAGGTGGGTGTACAGCGGGAAACGCCATTGGGAAAGCGAGCGGCAACTAAAAAGGACCAAGAGGCCGCCACCAACGCCAGGAACCAGCGAACGACCAGCGCTGAAGAAGAGGGTGCTTGGCACCCCGAAGGAAGGCCCGATCGCCGGCCGCAAGCGGAAGAAGACGAAGGCGACCACCCCCGACTCAGGGGTGCATCGAAGGAAGAAGAAGTTCCGAGGGCAAGCAGCTCTCAGAAACGACCGGGGACCACGGGCACGCCAATGCCCTCGAAAGTGAAAAACGGGCACACGTGCCCGCCCTCGTACTCGCCGACTCAGTCTCTGGAATCGCAAGAAAGCCAAACCCCGCTAGCTCCACAAATGCTCGACCTTGACGACGCAATGGCAGGTGACGACGTCATCCGATAACCTGACTTTCAAGGCAGTGCATGTTAATCCGTGTGGTTCATGTACTTAAAAGAACTCAATGCTAAACGAACATCGACGTGGGCGGCATAGAGAACGAAGAACTACTCTACGGCACCAGAAAGTCCAAAAAACCATGGTAAAGAAAGTAGAAGGAGAAAAAAGAAGTTGTCGACAACGAAAGAAAGAAAAGAACAGAAAATAAGACTCTGCATTCCGCGAAGAAGACTTGATGCTAGCATCAAACACATGAGAGGCAAGTAGCGCCTGAACACGAAACAAAGATTTTCCCCCCGTGTTGGGGGGCCTTCACGTGGCGACGCTGTTGACCGCACCTTAATTGAGTCGCGGTCGCCGATCCCCCAACGGCAGTCGGCGTATACACGGTACCCCGTGGCCGAGTAGCGCAGTATCGATGCCTTCATGCCGACCTTCTCCATTGCCTCTGTACTTGATGCGACGCGGAACAAGTGCTGACAGCACCGCCCGGCGAAGAGAGGGCCGCAAAAGTGGCAAATCGACCGGTCGGGGGTTGCTTAGCAGCCAGTGGCCTGATGGCTGAGCGCACACCTAAGCAGGGCTGCATCCTCGTGTTGTAGCGGGTTGTGTATAAGGCTTCGTGGAGGCCTGGTCAACCACCTCATCACAATAGGCGCAAACTTTCTCGACAGTGATTGGACAGTCGGGATGCCGGGGGCGGGTCTCCATGAAGAAGAGAAAAGTAAAGCAAGACCTGCGCCTGCTGTCTCCGGCTGCTTCGGCAGACGACACATACTACAACTACTAGTACCTACCCCCCCAGGCATACATCCGATCCGACTCGTATGCGAGAATGATTCTCGCATTCTCGCATGAAATTCTCGCATATTCTCGCATGCGAGAATGATACGAGTGAAATGCGAGAATGTGTAAACCACTGAAGAACCATGTATTTGACCCGTATTCGAGGCACCGACAGGAATACCAAGTGAAGATAACAAAATAACGCTAAAATAACGAAATAAGACTACGCCAACTGCAACTTTGCAGCTGGCATTGTGCCTTGCTTTCAGGACACAATACACGGCCGACAACAACTCTGGTTGCACCATGGTATTGCTTTCAATGCTTGAATAGTGGTCGAAAACACGCTTCACAACAAGTGCTCCGCAAGCCACTGTGTCTGCAGCTTCTCCTGCTGCGGCTTCTTGTGTTTCCTTCTACGATTTCCTCTGCCACAGCTCGTTTCGTGAAGCTGTCGGCTAACGTTCAGTGCTGCTGCCAGCTTTTTGAATAATTGACCTCGGGGCCACCTTTGCAGGCGCATTATTAGGTTGCAGGTTCTCTGGATGGCAACCGTTCACAGGTACCTTGGAATCCAGCGAGCCCAGCGACAGCGAGTCTATTCCACAAAAAACGCTAAAAGCACAATCAAATTCGGTTCCCGAGTTCACAAACAGCTTTGAAAGCCTGCATCCACGAACAGACGAAACGAACTGTGGCAGTGAAGGCAGAGGAGGAAAGGAAAGTTTGCGGGTTTGCGCCACTTCCGGATGCCGATCCCGGCGAACAAGGGCGCCATCCTAGCTCTGCTTTTGTGTCACACGCTGATACAAACTTTAACTCTAAAAACACGCGGTCACATCTTGTCGTCTCTGGGACAGTATGACACTCGTCGTCGGAAATGAACGCAAACCAGAATTTCGCTCTAAAACCACGTTCACACTCACCCTCACTCACAGTAACCTAGAAAGGGCGGAAAAATGGGCTATATTCCGCGCAGGGACTACCCACAACTGAGATCCACCACACACACTCACACAGGTGGCCGAAGTCTGGGCAGCCCCCCGAGGGGTGCTTTCGCATTTTTCTGCGACCAACGCGCTGCTGACGGTGAACGGGTCGACGCAGCTGTTCGACGTCGAGAACTGCCACTTCCGGATGCCGATCCCGGCGAACAAGGGCGCCGTCCTCGCTCTGCTCGAGTCACCGGCGCCGGAGGAGTTCGCGACCGGCGTCGTGTGCCACGGGCACATAGAGGAGCAGCGGGCCGTGTTCAACGACCCGAAGACCTCGGTGCTCTCGGAGCTCTCGCACGACGACGAGGCCTGGGCGGACATCGGCCTCACCGACACCGCGGCCACGCACCGGTACGCTACGAACCGGTCGCTGCGGCCGGGAGCCGACGGATGGGAGGAGTACGAAAGCCTCGCGAATCTCGCGCCGCCCAGGTCCGTCTTCAACCCAGCCCTCGACTTCGACTCCGAGCACAACGTGGCCGCAAGGCGGTACGCCGCGTACCAAAAGCAGCTCTCCCGGCTGCAGGGCGGAGCGAAGCAGGCCTACTTCCGGGCGACGCCCATCGGATACCTGCGCCTGCATGCGATCACCCGCAACGTCGCGAGCAAGATCCCGCAGTGGAAGTCGCGCGCTGCGGCGCCTGAGGTCGATACCGTCGAGCGGGGGCTGCTTCCCGTGTGGTCCATCCTGGTGCCCTTCGGGCCGAGGTCGACCAAGCACGCGGTCTGCAGGCACGGCAACATGCTCTTCGTCGGCTTCCTCGAGAGACCCACCATTGGCATCTACGCGGTGGCCATCGACCGTGGCTTCGTCAAGTGGCGCCGGGCCTGGCAGCATTCAGGGTATTCATTTCGTTTTCCAGGATCATTTTCGGGGCAACGTTGTGTACCCATAAGAAGTTAGGCGAAAGCCCAGCGAAAAAGTGCTGATGAACAAAATCCATATTCCCCAAAACTTTAGGCTCACGTTTTTTGGACACCAAATTCGAAACATTTCCCGAAAGCTTCTGAAAAGCTGCGTTTCCCTGGCAAAACCGTAACTGGACCGTATCCAGTTACCACGTATTCTGTTTGGGCGAACGCGGCATTAAATGTACGTTAAAATGCGCGGGACGAGTGGAAACAACGGCTCCGAGCGACCCCTCGAAGGAGCGGAATTTAACGGGAACTTAAAATCACCGGGTTCTCAACGCGAGGAACAGTCTAGAAAAACTAGAACGACCCAACGCACGGATAGCACCGCAAGCTTGCCCACCCACAGAGTTCTCTTGAGAGATATTTCCCAGCCTTTTGCAGGCGAAGAGTTGAAAGGTTCCAGAAGAGGAATGGGGGCTCCTTCGTATGCGATTCCCGCATGCTTTGGAGCCTTCTGAAACCGTGGTGGACCGTGATACACCGTGATAAACAGCGGCAGGCGCTGCGATGCAGTTTCAAGAGGGACGGACCGGCTCAGATTGACAGTAAAGCGGAAAGGCAAGAGCAGCCGAAGATACGGAGTACACCTAAACTTGCAAAGCCACCACTCTTGTGCCCGGACCTCTGACCTAAATTAGCAAAGGACCCCACCGCGCCTCGCGTGTCAACTGGGAATTTAATGCCAGCTATTTTTGTGCCAAGCGCCGGCAGAGAACGAAATCCACTGAAACAGGACACGAATATTCTGCCATTGGGACAATCCAATAGACACGTGAGCTGAATGCCAGCTGAGCTCCGTCTGTTAGACTCACAGCCACGGTTGCGCACCTGCCGCCTCCGTCGCTTAGTCAGTCCCGCACAGGCCGCCCCTGCTAGCAGCGGCTACGCCGTCAGCTCTGTCCCACAGCTTTAGCAGGCCAGCTAAGGACCGTAACCAGTAACCACGTATTCCGTTTGGGCGAACGCGGCATTACACGTACGTTAAAATGCGCGGGACGAGTGGAAGCAACGGCTCCGAGCGACCCCTCGAAGGATCGGAATTTAACGGGAACTTAAAATCACCGGGTTCTCAACGCGAGGAACAGTCTAGAAAAACTAGAACGACCCAACGCACGGATAGCACCGCAAGCTTGCCCACCCACAGAGTTCTCTTGAGAGATATATATTTCCCAGCCTTTTGCAGGCGACGTTGAAAGGTTCCAGAAGAGGAAGGGGAGCTCCTTCGCGAACTGTTACCCCTCAGGTGTTATTATTCGACCCCCTTTACAAGTACGGTAGACTACATAAATAGCCGTGGGTCTGCGTGTCGGGCTGGCGGTGAGTTAAAATCACCGACTTCTCAACGCAAGAAACCTAAAGGACCGCACGCACAAAATAGGGCGGAAACAACCCGCACCACGTGAAGCACCGCAAGTGTCGCGAAACCCAAGCACCACTCTGCGAGAAAATACATATAAACGCGGACAACAGACCGGTACGGGCTACAAGGCAACCCTTGCTCAACTTGTAGAACGTGGGGGGCCCAAGACTACACTCCACGAAGGAATGTACTTGGTGGCGGTCACAAACAGTCCCGGACATGGCTAGCCATAACCCATAACGAAAGCGTGCACTAAATATACAACCCGTAACCATATAGCCCCTTCTTGCTCTAAGAGAACCCGGTCACACGGAGACCCTAAAACCCCGGAATTTCAAGCGAACTCTAAAATAAGTCGAATAGTCGGCAGTAGGCAACAGCAGAAACGATACGCATACTAACATACGATACCTTAAAGGAACCTTTACGACAATGGTCACCCGGAGACTATAAACCCCCGGATCCCTAAGTGAACTTGCCTGCTGCTGCTGCTGCTGCTGGCGGTAGTGGTGGTGCGCGGGGAGATCGCGGGCTTCGAATGGATACGCGCCAACCGCCACGCCGGCCCTGTCTGAACCGGGCTTCGCTTCTTGAAGCCTGCTGGGTGTGGGAGGGGGGGGGGGGGGGGGGGTGTGGGGGTGTTTTATTTCTGGAAGGGTTCGGTTTTGGGGTCGGTTTCAGGTTCGGTTTCCAAATCTAATTCTGGAAGGTTCGGTTTTGGGGTCGGTTTTGGGGTCGGTTTCGGGTTCGGTTTTCAGATTTAATTCTGGAAGGTTCGGTTTTGGGGTCGGTTTTGGGTTCGGTTTTCAGATTTAATTCTGGAAGGTTCGGTTTTGGGGTCGGTTTTGGGGTCGGTTTCGGGTTCGGTTTTCGGTTCGGTTTGGGTCCAAAATTTGAACCCAGAAATTGGGTCCAAAATTTTGGCCAAAAATTTTGGTCAAAAATTTTGGTCAAAATTTTTGGGAAACTTACAAATATATGCGCGATAAACTGCCGAAAAAACTGTGCGCATACGAAACGTATGCGTGAAAAACTGTTTTTTTACAAATATATG
Source organism: Diplonema papillatum (assembly GCA_030068145.1). Taxonomy (NCBI): domain Eukaryota; phylum Euglenozoa; class Diplonemea; order Diplonemida; family Diplonemidae; genus Diplonema; species Diplonema papillatum. The sequence continues at coordinate 2,378 of JAPJBO010001193.1, read as the reverse complement.
CGCGAAAAAACTAAAATTGACAAATATATGCGCGGTATCCTGGTATATTACCCAAAATTTTTGGTCAAACAATTTTTGGTCAAAAAATTTTGGTCGAAAATTTTTTGGTCGAAAATTTTAGTCGAAAATTTTTTGGTCAAAATTTTTAGTCGAAATTTTTGGTCGAAAATTTTTGGTCAAAATTTTTGGTCGAAAATTTTTGGTCGAGAATTTTTGGTCAAAATTTTAGTCGAAAATTTTTGGTCAAAATTTTGTGAAGTTAATCCAGCGAATCGCGCTTTCTTTTTGCGCAGCGAAGAACCGTAACCTTTTTTTCTCCATCCATCAAGAGTTGCGCCTCAACTGTTCTTCGAACCTTCCAGTTGGAACGTTGGAACGTGTAGTGCAAGGTGAACACGAAACCGAGCCTTTGACCCAAATGCCTGCCCCCATTCTTGTTTGACTTCATCACACCGTTTTCATGAACACCTCCTTTTCCTTGTTGTACTGGATATGACCGGGAACGCATTGCCAGTTTTCGCAGTTTTTTTGCGACTACCAATTTCTGCTTCCCTGGAGACAGTATTTGTTACAGCTAAAAAGTTTGGCAGCGGTTTAACCAGAACCCAGGTGTGTAGGTTAAATCGCACAAACAACAAGTGAAGTTAACCGTGCCTCCATCCATCAAGAGCTGCGCCTCAACCATTCTTCGAACCTTTCACTTGGAACGTGTAGTGCAAGGTGAACATCACGAACCCGAACCTGAAACGTTGCGCGCCCCCCTAGCAAACTAAAACTGGCTGCATGTACGGATCAGTCAGTTACCTGGCTCAGTACACAACTTTAGAACGAAGGCGCAACCATTGAGAAGCAATTCTCCATCGTCAACTTATGTGCTGAGGTACCTGGCTTTAGAAAACCCGCCAGATGACATCAAACCTACTCCAGAGCAAACAGAAACTGAACAGAGCAAACTGAAAATTAGTTTGTACTTTCTTCTAGCTTTCATTCGATACGTTTTGCAATAGTCCCGCAAATACACACAGCAGATCAAAGAAAGGGGGGCAAGGTGGAAAATGCAGATCAAACGGGAGTAGAATGTGCACACGCTTATCCGACTCTTGACTTACTATGCCGTGTTCTGAAAGCTGTCGAGGGGCCCCTCCATAGGTTCTCGCATGATTCGTTCGCCTTTGTAACACTATCCGTTTGTAGTACGCTTCGCAATTGTGTTCTTGCACTCTAGCCGAATGGCGGGTGGCGGATTTCCGCGCTCGGGCGCAAGACACAATTATGCTGCTTTTGCAGTGCAAGCCGAACCCGGTTCGCGACTTCGGTTGCGGTAAAGTGTTACAAGGTCTTCGGCTTTCAGATCAGCGTATGCAACAGATAGTTAGAGGTCACTTGAAGGATACCCGTGTGCAGCATTCGAAAGAGTTTGCGTATCTGGAGTCTTTTTTTTGGGGGGGGGAAACCCTTTTGACCCGACATTTTAGTGTTATTTTTTGAGAAGATTTTCGAAACATCCCGAAGATATTCGTCGTCGTCGAATCCTGATATTCGTCCAGCATAGTTGTCGTCCAGGTTACTGACCGTGAGAAGGGGTTCCAAGTACATGCTGTCAATTCTGTCTGAGTGCGCGACGCAGTTTACTGATAGCCACCGCGTGCCTTCTGTGCCAGGGGTCGGATACGTTTACTTGCTGACCGGTGCTAACGTTGTAGAAGGCCCACCTATCAGCCTGAGTTCAGCTCCACAAGGTTCGTTTCGTTAAGGCAACTCATGATCACTTCGGTGTGAGGGATTAGTCCTGTTAGAAACTACGTGTGGGCGCCTGCTCCGTTGCGTGGTCTTCTCTCCGTACAGCGTTCCACGTCTGGAAGGTCCTTGCGTTCAGTTCGCGCTTCCTGTGGGCACAAAGACAGTTGATGACTTCAGGAAGGAATCAGCCATTCTTGCGTGATGTAATGTGGAGCTGCAGATTCCGTCTGTTGCCACCTTGCCTTGGGTTGTTAGCCCACCGTCCTCCCCGGTTCTGGGTTCGGTTCCGAGTTCGGTCTATCGGGTTCGGTTCCGAGTCCGGTTTCCTATCGGGCATTGGTTCGGTTCTGGGTTCGGTCTATCAGGCACTGGTTCGGTTTCGTGGGTCGGCTTCCCGGTTCGGTTTCGGTTCGGTTTCGGGGGTTCGGTTTTCGGTTTCCAAGTTCGGTTTCCAAAACTAATTCTGGATGGTTCGGTTTCGGGTTCGGTTTTGGGTTCGGTTTCCAAAACTAATTCTGGATGGTTCGGTTTCGGGTTCGGTTTTGGGTTCGGTTTCCAAAACTAATTCTGGAAGGTTCGGTTTTGGGTTCGGTTTCCAAGTTCGGTTTCCAAAACTCATTCTGGAAGGTTCGGTTTCG